>APFE031500334.1:5548-16864 GCA_000404065.3 Pinus taeda
CTTATGCACCCACTTCCTCTCGCCCAACTCAGACTTACTCACTCACCCCTCACTCACTTGCTAATACAGAAACTTATCCACTTAGTGATTATTGAAATGGATTGGAGTATCAGCATGGCGAAGTAACAACACCCTACTTCATTACTTGCTCCTGGGTTAGCTAGTTCATCTTGTAGACTTTTTTGTCAGTACAATATCAGTAAAAAATCCAAAACAATTATTCCATTTTTAAATGCAAGAAAAAACTTAATATATTAGAGTGATAACCCGAGTCAAAAGATAGGGTAATAATGGATTAAAAGGATGTGACTATTGAGGACAAAATGGACAAAAAAGTAGGGAAAAAGATGGTAAAAGAATGCTAATTCCTAAAACCAACACTAATATTCTACTCACCCTTTTTGTTTTTCCATCAGTTTGAGGGTGAGAGGCTACTCTAAATCCTAACTGAGTTCCAAAACCTATAAATATCTCTTTCCATTAATTTGAGGCGAGCTTTACATCCTAATCAGATATGATATTCTTGTGCATACCATGCAATTTGAAAATATCCTTCATGAAAATACGAGAAATATCAATTTCCTTATATGTAGATTTCACAGGTATAAAGTGACCTATCTTCCTCAACTTATCCACCACTACTGTGACTATGTCATGTTGCTTGGGGTTTCTTGGTAGATGAGTGATGAAATCCATTGATATAACTTCCCATTTCGATTTTGGAATTGATATTGGTTGCAACAATCATGTTGGGTGTTTACATTCCACTTTAACTTGTTTGCATTCTAAACATTTAGCAATATATTCGCTAATTTCCATCTTCATTCTTGGCTAATAATACAATTTTCTCGTAGTTATTATAATCTTTTCATATCTTGGTGTTGGCCCTCCAACAACTCCCCTACATTATGACTCAAAATGAAAGGACCCACATTGTAATTTTTGACAAATTCCCCTTTTTATTGGCATTTGGATAATTGATAGTTCCTCCTATCTTATTATTTGTCTTTTAAGCTTTTTGGTTTTTTTGGGTTCAAACCTATTCTAACCTAACTTTCATATGGTCCTTGCAATTATTGTTGTCATTGCTTGATTTTAACCCGAATTCTACATGTAAATCTTGATTTCATAAAATTTGTTTTTCGATGCAACTTCTATCGAAAATGGATTTTGGTGCTTTCGATTAGTAATCTCAAAGTTTGATTGCTTTCTTCATTTAGCATGTGTTATTTTATAAATTATTTGGTTTCGGTTTGGTTTTAATCCGTTATGGTAGCATTCATACCTTCTAAATTAATATTGAATTGGCACATATGTACTTATATATATATTTTACACATAATATTATAAACTATGTGTTTTATTGCATAGGTATATTGTGTATATATATATATATATATATCAATAAACGAATATTTTGTAGTTGTGCACAAATCTTTGTATATATTATTAACTTCATTTGTGTATATTATTAACTTCATCATTATATACTATATAATGAATGTGTGTATTATATTACCGTAGGTGCAAATCATACTTTATATCAAAACTCGTTATACATGTGCAATGTAAAGTAACACACATTGAACAAAACATACTATATATAAAATATGATGTGTGAACAAGCCACCATGTGATAAAAGTTCATACCACAACTATGTACCATGAAGAATGTGTCATGATGGTGAAAGGTCAGGCTGTTTCCAAACCCAACCAACAAAATAAAACAAAGGAATGAGGCAAAACTAGAGCACGAAATAGATTGACTGCACATTGAATAGGCAAACCATACAATAAGGACCTTCATTTCGAATCCACCTCACCAACGCAATCATTGTAATAACGTCGACGTGGAATGTAACCTCTCAAGTGATGCGTCAGTTAAATATATAACTTGAACTCTTTTACCTTCCAAATCTCCTTTTATATTATTATTATATATATATATATAAAGAATTCGCCTTAACGTGCTAGCATTATAAACCGAGAGTTCTTTTAGTTATTATTTAAACACGAAACTCATTACGAATGAGGATGGTTAATAACTATCACAATTATATTAGTAAATATAGTTGATATAGGCAAAAAGTATATGCATATGATTATAATTATAATATTATTATTATTATTAATTAAATTTAATAGTAATATAAATTATAATAATTAATAATTAATTAAACCTAAGGTATAAATATTATAAACCCAAGGGTATCACATTAAACTCAAGGGATACATATTATAAACCCAAGGTATATAAACATTATGATAAATACTATAAAACCTATAAATAAACATGGTTGACTATGGTTGACTATGATTTATTTCCATATTGACATAATATTGGTCACAATGTGATGCTAGACTATGGTTGGCAAATATTAATATTATAAACTATATGAATAATAGTATACCCTAGTTATATGAACCCTTAGATTAGTAAAACCAAGGGATTTATATTATAAACCCAAGGGAATAATAAACCCATTGTATATAAATCCTAAGATAAATATTATAAACCCTAAAATAAATAAGGTTGACCATAGTTGACCATAATTGATTTTCATAGTGACACAATCTTTGTCACAATGCGACATTGGATTATGCTTGGAAAAAGATTAATATTATAAACTCAATGAATAATAGTATACCATAGGAATATAAACCTTAGATAAATGAACCCAAGGAATCAATATTATAAACCCAAGGGATCAATTCTAAAACCCTAATGTATTATAAACCCAAGGAAATAATATTAAAACCAACAAATTAATATTTAAACTCAAGGAATATAAACCCTAAAATAAATATTATAAACCCTAAAATAAACATGGTTGGCCACAATTGATTTTCATATTGACACAATCTTTGTCACAAT
This sequence comes from Pinus taeda, assembly GCA_000404065.3. Taxonomy (NCBI): domain Eukaryota; kingdom Viridiplantae; phylum Streptophyta; class Pinopsida; order Pinales; family Pinaceae; genus Pinus; species Pinus taeda. The sequence continues at coordinate 8,424 of APFE031500334.1, forward strand.
GTGATGTTAGACTATGCTTGACCATGATTGATTTTCATATTAAGGCAACATTTGTCACAATGTGATGTTGGACAATTGTTGGCCATAGTTGACCATGGTTGATTTTCATATTAAGACAATCTTTGTCAAAATTCGACATTGGATCATGGTTGACCTTGGATGACCATGGTTGTCACGATGTGATGTTATACCAAGAGACAATCTTTGTAAACCAAAGGGATTTATAAACCCTAAAATAAACATGGTTGACAATAGTTGATTTTCATATTGACAAAATCTTTGTCACAACGCAATGTTGGACTATGGTTGACCATGATTGATTTTCATATTGAAACAACATTTGTCACAATGCGAGATTAGACAATTGTTGGTCATGGTTGACCATGGTTGATTTTCATATTGATACAATATTTGTTTGAATGTGACATTGGACTATGGTTTACCTTCGATGGCAATGGTTGTGACAATGTAATGTTGGACCAAGAGACAATCTTTATCACGATATGACCATGTTTGTTGAACATGGTTAACCATGATTGACCATGGTTGATTCCCATATTGAGACCATCTTTGTTACAATGCGACGTTGGGACTTGGTTGACCAAGGTTGATTTTCATATTGAGGCAATCATTGTCACAATGTGACGTTGGACCATGGTTGACAATGATTATAAACCCAATGGATTTATAAACACAAAGGTTAATATTATAAACCCTATGAATAATATTATACCCTAGAGATATGAAACCTTAGATTAATAAACCCAAGGGATTGATATTATAAACCCAAGGGATCAATTATAAAACCCTAGGGTATTATAAACCTAAGGGAATAATATTAAACCTAAAGGATTAATATTCTAAACCTAATGTATATAAACCATAATTGGACTATGGTTGACCATGATTGATTTTCATATTGAGAGAACGTTTGGCACAACGTGATGTTGGATAACGGTTGGCCATGGTTGGCCATGGTTACTTTTCATATTGAGACAATCTTTGTCACAATGCAACATTGGACCATGGTTGACCTTGGATGACCATGGTTGTCACAATGTGACATTGGACCAAGAGACGATATTTTTCACAATGTTACCATGGTTATTGACAATGGTTGACCATGGTTGAGTATGGTTGATTTCCATAAAGAGGTAATCTTTGTCACAATGTGATGTTCGAAATGGTTAACCTGGTTGTTTGATTTTCATATTAAGACAATCATCGTCATAATGAGACATTGGTTGATTTTCATATTGAGAAAGTCTTTGTCAGAATTTGACATTGGACCACGGTTGACCATGATATAAACCAAATGGATTTATATTAAAACCAAAGGCTAATATTATAAACTATATGAATAATATTATACCCTAGGAATATGAACCCTTAGATTTATAAAACCAAGGGAATAATAAACCCAAGGGATTAACACTAAAAATCCAAGGTATTATAAACCCAAGAGATAAATATTATAAACCCAAGGTATAAAAACCCTAAGATAAATATTAGAAACCCGAAAATAAAATGGTTGACCATGCTTTCCCATCATTGATTTTCGTACTGAGACAATCTTTGTAACAATGCGATGTTGGACCATAGTTAACCATGGTTGATTTTCATATTGAGACAATCTTTGGCACAATATGACATTGGACAATCATTTACCATCGTTGACCATGATTGTAAACCTATGGGATTTATAAACCCTAAAATAAGCATGGTTGACCATGGTTGACCATAGTTGATCTTCATATTGACACAATGCGACGTTGGACCATGGTTAACCATGATTTTCAACCTAATTGATTTATATTAAACCCAAATATTAATATTATAAATGCTATGAATAATATTATACCCTAGGATTATGAAGCCTTAGATTAATAAACCCAAGATATTGATATTATAAACCCAAGGGAATAATAAACAGAAGGTATTAATATTCTAAACCCAAAGTATATAAACCCTAAGATAAATATTATAAACCCTAAAATAAACATGGTTGACCACAATTGATTTTCATATTGACACAATATTTATCACAATCCAAAGTTGGACTATAGTTGACCATGATGGATTTTCATATTGAGAGAACATTTATCACAATACGATGTTGGACAATGCTTGGTCATGGTTGATCATAGTTGATTTTCATATTGAGACAATATTTGTCACAATGCGACATTGGACCATGGTTGACCTTGGATGACCATGGTTGTCACAATGTGACATCGGACCAAGAGACAATCTTTATAAACCCTAAAATAAACATGGTTGACCACGGTTGATTTTCATATTGACACAATTTTTGTCACAATGTGACATTGGACAATGGTTGACCATGATTGATTTTCATATTGAGACAACATTTTTCATAATGTGACGTTGGACAATGGTTGGCCATGGTTGACCATGGTGGATTTTCATAGTGAGACAATATTTTTCACATGTGATGTTGGACCATGATTGACCTTAGATGACTGTGGTTGTTACAATGTGATGTTAGAACAAGAAATAATATTTATCACAATGCAATGTTCGAACATGGTTGACCATGGTTGATTTTCATATTAAGAAAATCATTTTCACAATGTGACATTGGTTGATTTTTATATTGAGAAAATCTTTGTCACAATGTGACCTTGGACCACAGTTGACAATGATTATAAACCCAATGGATTTATAATATTATAAACCCTATGAATAATACTATACCCTAGGAATATGAACCCTTAGATTAATAAACCCAAGGGATTGGTATTATAAATCTAAGGGATTAATACTAAAAACCAAAGGGATAATAAACCCAAGGGAATAATATTAAACCCAAGGGATAAATATTATCAACCCAAGATAAAAACCCTACTATAAATATTGTAAACCCTAAAATAAACATGGTTGACCATGTTTTATCATTATTTATTTTCATATTGAGACAATCTTTGTCACAATGCAACATTGGAGCACGGTTAACCATGGTTTATTTTCATATTGAGACAATCGTGACACAATGTGACATTGGACCATCGTTGACCATGATTGACCATGATTGTAAACACCAGGGATTTATATTAAACCCTAGGATTAATATTAGAAACCCTATGAATAATATTATACCTTAAGAATATTAACCCTTAGATTAATAAACCTAAGGGATTGATATTATAAACCCAAGGAAATAATATTAAACCCAAGGGATTAATATTATACTTCCAAGGTATATAAACCCTAAGATAAATATTATAAACCCTAAAATAAACATGGTTGGCCACGATTGATTTTCATATTCACACAATTTTTGTCACAATGCGATGTTGGATCATGGTTGAGCATGATTAATTTCCATATCGAGAAAATATTTGTCACATTGTGACATTGGGCCATGGTTGATTTTCATATTGAGAAACCCTTTGCCACAATTTGATGTTGGACCATGGTTGACCATGATTATAAACGAGGGGAATTTATACTAAACCCAAGGATTTATATTTTAAACCTTATGAATAATATTGCACACTATAAAAATGAATCCTTAGATTAAGAAACCCAACAAATTAATGTTATAAACCCAAGGGATTAATACTAAAAACCCAAGGGAGTAATATTAAACCCAAGGGATAAATCATTACATTAATAAAGCCAAGGGATTGATATTATAAACTGAAGGGACTAATGAACACAAGGGATTAATACTAAAAACCCAAGAAAATAATATTAAACCCTTGGGTTTAATATTATAAACCCAAGATTTATAAACCCTAACATAAACATGGTTGACCATTGTTGACCATGGTTGATTTTCACATTGACAGAATCTTTGTCACAACGTGGCATTGGACCATTGTTGACCATAATTAATTTTCATACTAAGACAATGTTTTTCACAATGTGACATTAGACCATGGTTCATTTTCATATTGAGATAATGTTTGTCAGAATGCGACATTCAACCATGGTTGGCCATTATTGATTTCCATATTGAGACAATCATTGTCACAGTAATATGTTGAACCATGTTTGACCATGGTTGACCATGGTTTATTTTCATATTGAAAAAGAGTTTTCAACATTGCGACGTTGGAGCATGGTTGACCATTGATGTCTATGATTTTCATAATGTAACGTTGGACCAAGAGACAATCTTCATCACAATGTGACTATGATTATTAACCATGGTTAACCATGGTTGACATGATTGACCATGGTTGATTTCAATATTGAGATAATGTTTGCCACGATACGACGTTGGATGATGGTTGACCATGCTTGGTCATGGTTTCCATGGTTGATTTTCATATTGAGACAATCATTGTCACAATGTGACCATTATTATTGGTCATAGTTAACAATGATTGACTATGGTTGATTTTCATATTAAGACAATTTTTATCATAATAATATGTTGAACCATTATTTACCATGGTTAACCATGATTAAACATACTTAATGAATCAATAGTTAAAAATAATTATTAATTATTGTTAATAATTAATAACTAATTATTGAATTATTAATTAATAAATTATTATTATTATTAATATCTACAATTAATTGTTAATTAATTATTTTTAATAATTAATTATCAATTAATTCATTATTAATTATTAAATAAACTTAACCTTATTCGATTAAACTTTTTTAATTAAAATAATTTAATTTATTTTAATCATTAATTAATAATATAAAAAATTAATTAATAATATAATAATAATTAATTATATTATAATATTTATTAATTATTAGTAACCATTAATTAATTAATAATTATTTCTTCTACTGGCCGTGAAAATTGTGTGTCGTGACTTTAAAAAAAATTGAAAAAATATAATATTATAAACCATCTATTTTAGATTACATCTTTACTTTTCAAGATTTCTGTCTTGCAATAAAGAGAAGGTGTAATATGATTAGCCATATAATAATCACATGTCAGGATTCTTAAATCTATTGGTTTCCTAAACAAAATCACATTGTAATAAAAATTTGTTTTTCCAATTTCAATCACAAACTAAAACATAAAATAGTTACACGACTACCTTAGAGAATGCCTAGAAAATAGCCCATGAAAATAAAATGCAATTGTAAATCGCCATCTCACCTGCGTCTTAGCAATTCTAAAATATATTTCCAAATTATAATCAAGATTCTGAATCGATTCAACTACTATAAAACAATATTTGTTGTTAGTAATATTGAAGTCACCACATTCACATTCAAATTTGTAAGGGTAATGTGACTGTTTATTATTTACTTAATTTATTTTACAGTTTAGTATTATGTATAATTTTGTTGGTTAGTTATTTAAGTTGATTTCCAAATTATAATCAAGATTCTGAATCGATTCAACTACTATAAAACAATATTTGTTGTTAGTAATATTGAAGTCACCACATTCACATTCAAATTTGTAAGGGTAATGTGACTGTTTATTATTTACTTAATTTATTTTACAGTTTAGTATTATGTATAATTTTGTTGGTTAGTTATTTAAGTTGAAATTTTGTTTATGTTTAAAAAAAAAAAAAAAAAAATCTAAATTTTAATGGCCCAATAAAGACCTTATTATAGGAAAAGTGGTTAGTTATCACTAAGATTGTTGAGAGGATAACTATGAAATCACCGCCATATTCCTGAAATTACGACATCAACTTTTTATTGCATTATTTCACTTGGTTAAAGTTAAAAATTGAAAATGCACGTGGTATGCATCAACTCGTTAAAATTAGTAAGTATTAATTATTTGATCACTTAAAGTTTACCTCATCACAACGTCGAAGCCAATATGAGTGATAAATCAGTGGTTGAATTGATCAGGTTTTCTTTTTGAAGAAAAACCATTGGAATTAGATCTGGTTTGATAAACCATGATTTAGATTTTGTGGAGACTCCTTTCTAATTTATCAATCCTATGTTATGTAATAGGAATCACTTACCATTATAAAAAATGACAGATTACAAATGAAAGGGATATCAGTACTGCTTAGAGTAGGGAGCGCACCCGTAGGCTGAGATTGTAGAACAGGGATAGAACACTGAAAGGAAATGCTCAATAATCATTCATCGACGATGGAACTTTTAATTTGAAACTTTTATGTAGGTGTGATTGATTTGGTTGGATTCAATTGATTTATATTTATATCATTTCTCTTTTCCATAGTAATTTTTACTCATCATTTTTCTTAGTTTTGATTTCCTAAAGTTTTGGGAAATAAAACAATTGTCTTTTAGTAACTTTGGCTCATGAACTAACAGTGTCTTTCAGTGACTTTCACTCATTAACTAACACTCAAATTATTTGCATTTTTTTCCTCTTGTAGATTCAATTTCAATTGTTTATAATTGATCATATCATTCTTTGTTGATTTGTATTCTAAAGGTAAGAATGATTTGGACATTACTTCAATCCAGGTTCTTGTGAATTGTATCCATAAATTTAGATTGTAAAAAATGTTTTTTTTTTATGTAAGTTGAATTAGCATACATGTTATGGCAATTTCTAATGTGTTATTACATTTCACTATTTATTTATTGAATTATTTCATAAATCGATAATTGAAATACATTTAATATTTGGACACCATTATAATTGTCTTTCCAATCTATCTCAGCCAAAAACTATAGCTTTAGTGAGTTAATTCTTTAGTGATTGAATTTTATGATAATTCTTGATGCTTAAACATTTAAAAGAAGTCTACTTTGATCTATCTTTGTTTAAAAAGATTGAAGCCTTACATTTTTGTAGTTTTCATTTTTTATTTTATATCATCAAAAAGTATAGCATTCTAGATATATGGTTGCATTCTTAGTTTAGATTTAGTATTAAGTTCACATCTTAAATATTCAACATTCACATTAAGATAACATCATCATTCATTATTGTCGCCATTCACTTCAATTTACGCCTTCTCTTCTTTGCATCATATTTTGCTAATTATTTAACGTGTAGATTAGATGAATTAACATAAATGTTAGTTTTAAGATAACTTTAGGATAACTATAGTGTTCAATTTGTAACTATGGTTGGTCTTCATAATATACATTTGGTCACTTGATGTAGTTGTATTTGTCATTGCAAAGCATATTTATAAATGCTTGAGTCAAAGGAAAATTTAATTTGAGTCAAAGTTCCATTGCAACTTTTAAAAGATAAAAAACAAAACTTTTGAAATGTAAATTTTGGCTCCAAAAAGTGACAAGTTGGCTTACCTCAAAGTCAAGTCAGCCCTAGCCAAGAGATACTTCCATTCACCCAAGATAGGCTACTATATAAAGTGACCTCAACCTCCTCCAATGGGGAATTCACATTCTCTCACACAAGAATGTTTTTGGGCAAACAGGTGAAGGACAAGGAAGGAGGTCGAAATTTCTCTCTTCTCTCTCTTTAGCAACTTGTATGTGTGGATTGATCTCTCCATGGTTCGAACTTTTTTAGGGTAACTAATGTAGGGGGGCAAAATTTCTGGGTAACTAGGGTGATTGTTGCATGACCGAAATTATAGGGTAAGTCGCTATTGCAGGGAAGCTAAAATTCTGGGTCAGAAAGGCTGAGTGAAGTGCAAGATTAATTTGGGTGACTTGACCTTGAGGAGAAGGCTAGGTTTGACCATAGATCTAAAGGTGTCTCTCATTGAACAAGAATAATTTCTCTATTGTAAAGGTTGTTGGGTTTTTCCCTATTGTGGGTTTTCCCAGGGTAAATATTGTCTTCTTTTGTGTGTTGTGGTCTCTATCATTCCACTATTTTATGGTCGAATTTCTAAAGTATAATTGTTGAATGATATATTGGAATAAGTTAAATGAATATCTATATCAAAAGTAACTATCAAAAGTTTAGAAATATTGTGCTAACCCTAATTTCACTAATAAAATCAACATCGTATCAGAACTTTGGTGAAGGAATAAGGGAACACTGAGATTCAAGTCCTTCTTGCACATTTCTATGGCTACCTCTATGAAGTCTGAAAACAAGCTAGAGTGAGCATCAAACTTCATAGCTTGGAAAGTTATAATAGACATTCTTCTTGCCAAGAACAAAGTTTTGGACATTGTGAAAGGAAAGGTTGTTGAACCAAAAGATGATGTTGGAAAAGCAAAGTTCAAAGAGGATGAAATTAATGTTATGAGCATTATAGCAAAATCCATTAGGGATCATTTGGTTCCCTAAATTGCAAAACTTTATACTTCAAATAAGATGTATGATGCCTAGGGGTGATTTTAGGGGCGAATGTTCGCCCTTTGGCGAAATTAAGGGGTTTTTAATTTTTAGTGGGCGAATATTTTGTATCATAGTACATTTTTACAAATCACCTCAAATAGCCCACCTTATTTTAAGGGAGAGGGTAAAAAAGGTAAATTTAGCCCTTGAATTAGGAGTTACAACCTTCCATTTGCCCATTTTCAAGAATAGGTTTTATTTAAGTGAATCCTATGGGCCAAAT
>APFE031500334.1:16933-55209 GCA_000404065.3 Pinus taeda
TGAGTAAAATATTCGCCATGCCTGGTGAGAGATTCGCCAAAAAATTATATATACATATCATATTATTGATAAAATCGCCTTCCATTTTTCCTATATACCATGGAGATTCGCCCATTTATTATACATGTAAATTTAGGGGGGCTTCTTAAAATTTTCCTTGATGCCTTCATGAATCTCTACACTATCAAGAACGTTGGTCAATCAATGAGATTGAAGAATGAACTTCGAAATACAAAAATGACTAACGATAACATTGTGCCCTATTAATTCATAAGGATTTCCCAAATAAGTGATCACATTCAAGCAATTGGAGAATTCATCCCCTATCAAGAACAAGTGATTACAACACTCAATGTTCTTCCTAGATCATGGCATATTTTTGCAGTAGGAATAAGAAGTTGGAGTGAAGCTCCTACATTTGAAAAATTGTCCACATTGTGTGTTCAAGAAGAAGAAATATTAGTGACTAGAGACCATCAAGATGAATAAGTTTAGGCCCTTGCAGTTCGCTTCAAGAATAAGGGAAATAAGAAGAAAGACTTATCAATTATCCAATGTTAATATGGTTGTCAAGGATATGGACATTTCAAGAGAGAGTATCCTAATATTGCTAATAACAAAAAGATAAAAGGGAGGAAACATGCTTCCACAACAGATGTTGAAGGTGAAAAACCAAAGAAGATGAAAGGTGATAAGGATTTCTTTTACTATTATTCTTTAACAAGTTCCCTTGTAGATGATGATGACATGTGGCTGGTAGATAGTGGAGCATCAGGGTACATGATCGAAGAGCGTGGGAATCTTTCAAGCATGATAGAAAATAATTTGTCTCAAAGGGTTGAACTAGGAGACAATAATAATTATGCAGTCAAAGGAGTTGGAAAGGTATCCATAGAGTTGGAATTTGGTAAGAATGTACATCTAAACAATGTTATTTATGTACTAGGTTTGAAAAGGAAACTTGTATTTGTTTCTTGTGTCTCGGTTACAAGGTAAAGGAGGTAGAGTTTCTGTGGTGGATGGAAAAGTACTCATTTGGTCCAAGAGCTCTAGTATAGATAATGCTAGGATTGTTGAGATTCATGATGGAAGACTATATAGACTTGTAAGTCAACTAGATCAAGCACTAGTATAGCATTAGATAAATCCAAGTGAGTTATGACACTGAATGTATGGACATATTCATTTTAGAGAATTTCCTAAATTGAGTTAAATAGTGTTAGTGGTTCCTGAACTATAGATAAATAATTGTGGTGTATGCAAAGGTTGTGCTCTTAGGAAGAAAACCAAGAGACCATTTCCAAATAGTGACAACATATCTACAGAAGCTTTGGACTTGATTCATTCTAATGTATGTGTTATGATGCTTGTCAAATCGCTTGGTGGTTCATTGTAATTTGTGAAATTTATTGATCACTTCTCTTATAATACATGGATATGTCTCTTGAAGACTAAGGATGATGTATTCGACAAGTTCTAGGAATTCAAGGTTGAAGTGGAAAACATGACAAGAAAAAAGATCAAGATACTAAGATCAGATAATGGAGGAGAATACACCTCAAAGGAGCTTGTTTCTTCCTCAAAGAAATCTTGGATGAAGAGGGAGATAATTGTCACGTATAATACACAACATAATGATGTAGCGAAATGAAGAACAAGTTCATTGAATATTTTTTCAAGGACATGATTCATGATCTGGACTTGCTGTGACTCCTAAAGGAGCCTTCTCTAAAAAGAAGCCAAAGGTAGGTCACATGAGAATCCTTGGTTTTCCTATATATATTCATGTTTCTAAGGATAAAAGGAACAAGCTTGATCCTTCAAGAAGGAAAGGCATATTTTTTAGTTACAAGAAATCACCAAAGGCCTATAGAATATACATTCCAAAACAATGATGCATTGAGGTCAGGCGAGATGTCACCTTCTATGATCAAGTGACATATTGGAAGTCTAAGTAAGTCTCCATGGATATCATGGATTAAGTAAAGCAAGAGGACTTAAGGGAGGAACTTTCAAGTTTTACAGAATGTACTGGTAGGACAAAAGGGCCTCAAAATCTAGCTAAACAAGTCATAGTTCCAAAGATCAAGAAGAGATCAACATGGATTAGATCCACACTAGAAGGGGAATATGGGCATGCCACTCCTGATGGCACATATAGAGAGGTGAAGAAACTTGAAAGGTTCTCCACCTATGCAACTTTCATGAAAAAAATCATTGATGAAGAACCTTCCACATATGAAGAAGAAATTAACTAGCTAGTGTGGAAGGAAGCGATGAATGAAGAGTACCAATAAATTATGAAGAATAACATGTGGGAGATCATGACAAGGCTTAAAAGAGAAGTCAATGATGACCTCCAAGTGGATATACAATATTAAGAATTATGCAAATGGTAGTATTGACAAATACAAGGCATGGTTTGTGGATAAAGGATTCTCCTATAAAGAGGGATAATACTATAGTGAAAAATGTTCTCCAATTTCCAGGTACACATCCATTAGGTCCATCAGTTCACTTGTTGCTTCAATGGGTTGGAAACTGCACCAGATGGATGTGAATATTTCTTTCCTGAATGACATGATTAAGGAAGAGGTGTACATGGAGCAACCTCAAGGATTTGAGGTCTGTGGAAAGGAGTCTCATGTTTGAAGATTAAAGAAGGCATTATATGGACTCAAGAAAGCTCCAATAGCTTGGTATGCTCGTATTGAAAAATATTTGATGAGACTGGATTTACTAAGAGAAAATTTTAACTAAACCTTTACTTTAAGGTTGTGGACAATGCACCTATGATATTATTATTATATGTTGACAAATTGTTTCTAATAGGTGTTAAGCCTGTTATCATTCAGAGCAAGAAACAATTGTCTTATGAGTTTTACATGAAGGATCTTTGGTTAATGAATTATTACTTGGGATTATAAGTATGGAAGAAACCTAGTGAAATATTCCTTAATCAAGGAAAGAATGTGTTAGATATCCTTCAGAGATTCGATATGATGGATTGAAAATTCATGGAAACTCTCATGGAAACTAACTTGAACAAGTTAAGAGGCTATGACTTGAGATTGGTAGATCCATCTAGTAGTGGTTGATTGGTATGTTGATGTATTTGGTTAACACCAAGTTGGACATATTCTTTGATGTGAACACCTCGAAACAGTTCCATGTAGAACTGAGACACAAGAATTGGATTGTAGCAAAGCACATATTGAGATATTTTCATGGTATATTGAATTATCGATTGAGGTATGTTGGAAAAAATGATTTACAACTTCAGGGATATACAAATGTTGATTGGGCAGGAAGTGTTTAAGATAGGAAGAGTACCTTTGGAGTATGATTCAGTTTGGCAGCCGCTATGATATCATGGATGAGTAGGAAGTAGAGGTTGATTTCACTCATTACCATTCAGGTATAGTACATTTCATCCAATGAGGCTTGTGCCAATGTAGTATGGCTTCAAAATTTGTTTGCACGATTGTTCGGCCAAGAGTTGGAACCTATTGTGACACATTGCGACAATCAAAGTTATGTGAAGGTTTCAAGGAATCCTGTGTTCCATGAAAGGTCTAAGCATATTGAGATCAAGTACCACTACACCTATGACTTAGTGCAGAGGAGAGTAAAAAGGCTTCAGTACATCTCCACCGATGAGAAAACAACCGATGTTTGGATGAAGTTGTTGTCAAGAGACAAGTTCATGTACTTCAAAGACTAGTTGGAGCTCATGGAGGTTACCCCTCTCATTGAGAGGGGGTGTTTATATGTCTACAACATATATGGAAATTCTCCTAAAAGGGAGAATTAATCCAAGAGACAGATAGGGCTCAACTTGTAGTGTTGAGTGAGTTTCTTTTGGAGGATGATCCAGATTACTCAACTAGAATGGTGGACTGAGGCCCTAGACCCTGATCACACACCAAGCATGGTAGGGTGAGGTCCTTTAGCATTTGGACCCTAATCACACACCGCAAGGGTGGAGTGAGGTCTTGTACCCTTATCACATGGCAAGTATGATGGAGTGAGTTCCTTTAAGGATCTAGAGTTGATCAGCAAGAAAGAAGGGGTTGAATGAGGTCTTGGCCCAAAGTGCTCACCAGGAAAGGTGAGTGAGTGCTTGGTAGTTGAGGGTCTCAACATTTTGGCCTAGGTAGAGGCCATGGTATTTGAGGATCAATCACTCTCAACGAGTGAGCCTCGATATGTTGATGGCATTTCCATGGGTTTGGTACCACCCCCCATATGGCTAGTAGTGGATGGTAATGATATATGATGATGTTGGTAATGATGGATAAACTTTTCTTTGTAGAAATTTATTAAATTTGAGAACATTTATGACAATGATTATGAATGCCTCCCTAGTTAAGAGGGAGTGTTGGATTTGTAACTATGGTCAGTCTTCATAATGTACATTTGATCACTTGATGTAATTGTATTTATCATTGTAAAAAATATTTATAATTCCTTGAATCAAAGGAAAAAGTATTTTAAGTCAACATCCCATTGTGACTTTTAAAATATAAAAAATGAATTTTTGAAATTTAAATTTAGGCTCCAAAATGTGACAAGTCAACTTCCCTCCTAGTCAATCTAGCCCTATCCAAGAGAAACATCCATTCATCCAAGATATACTACTATATAAAGGTGGATTGACCTCCTCAATTGGGGCATTCAAATTCTCTAACACAAGAAAGTTTATGGGAATGAAAGTGAAGGAAAAGAAGGGAAAATGAGGATGAAGAAGGAGGTCAACATTTCTTTGTTATTTATATCTCTAGAAACTTGCACGTGTGTATTGATCTCTCTCTCTCTCTGTGGTTCACACTTTTCTGGGGGAACGGTTGTAGGTAGCCAAAATTTGTGGGTAACTAGGGAAATTGTTGCGGGGCCAAAATTATGGGGCAACTTACTATTGCGAGAAGGTGAAAATTTTCGATCGGACAGGCAGAGTGAAGTGCGGGATCAGTTTGGGTGACTTAACTTAGAGGAGAACAATATGTTTGACTAAGAGTCTAAGTGTGTCTCTCATTGAACAAGAATAATTTATCTATTGAAAATGTTGTTGGATTTTTCCTCGTTCTTGGTTTTCCCAGTGTAAATCTTGTCTTCTTTTGTGCATTGTGATCTCTATTGTTCCGCTATTATTTATTGTATAATTTATGAATTATAATTAATGAATGATATATTGGAACAAGTGAAAAGAATATATAGATCAAATGTTATTATCATAATTTCAGAAATATCACGCTAACCCTAATTTCACTAAGAAAATCAACATATATCACATACCTTGGTCTTTTCTTTCCAAAGAGGAAGAGGAAATTAGGCTAACGAAGCCCATAAACCCATCAAGAGTGATCATCCCAAAATTCTTGGGTTGTTTGAAGAGCCTTGGTTCAGGTCACATCCCCTTTGTTGGCTAAGGTCATAAAACCACCGTCAACACCTACATGGCCTACATATGATCTTCTATGAAAATCATCCATTATGAGCTTCTTCAAGTCATCTACATTTTGTATGTATAAAATTTCCTTTTGTACATTAATAATGCATATCAAGTTAGTTGATATATATTTCCCATTAGTCCCTTAAGCTCTTGCTACAAGCATTTAGTTTCATATTGGAAATGTTCATCTTCCTATAATGCTTCTAAGATTCTTTCCTTTATGTTTGTCTCACGTACTTGTTGTTTCCATGTGTATCACTTACATGCTTTGCTGAGTGCATGTGCCACTCAATTTTATTTTCCCTTGATGTGTTTGATTTCAAAATGAAACTTTCTTATAAGTATCATTCACCTAGATTTCCTAGAATTTAATTAGGTTTGATCAAAAAAATAATTCAACACGATGTGATCTTCCATTAAAATAAAGTTTCTCTCAATCAAGTAGTTCCTCCACATTTTTAAAGCATGCACTATGGTTTCAAGATCTAAATAGTTAGTAACATGATTCATCTTGTAGTAATTTAATTTCCTAGACTGGTAACTAATCACATGTCCATCTTGTATGAGGACTCCATCGAGTGCCTCCTTGCAATAATTTATGCGAACCAATAATTCCTTATTCAAGTTAGCAATCTTTAGGATAGGGCCATGTGTGATAAGGTTCTTTAGATCTTCAAATCTCATTACACACTTACATGTTCAACTAAATTTTTATTTTTCTTTTGAAATTTTGTAATTGGGTGCCGAATCTTCAAAAATCCTTGAATGAATCTCCTTTAATATCACACTAACCCTATAAAATATCTTACTTCTATTACATTCCAAGGAATAACCTACTCTAGTATGGCCTTGACCTTTTCATGATAAACTACTACTCCTTTTAAGATAACATGACCCAAGTAGTGCACTTATGGTATGAAGAAGTCACACTTACTGAAATTAGAATATAGTTGACACTCTTCTAACACTTCTAAAAAAACCTCAAGGTTTTATTCATGCTCCTCTTTGGTATTGGAATATACTAGAATGTAATCAATAAAAGCCAACACAAAATAATCCAAGTATTTGTTGAAAATATTCTTCATAAGGCACATAAATGTGGCTGGTGCATTTTTTAGCCCAAACAACACCACATGGAACTCAAAATGTCCATATCTAGTTTTAAATGTAGTCTTGTGGATATCATTTTATTTTTTCTAAATTTAAGGATATCCTAATCTCAAGTTTATTTTTGAAAACATTTTAGCTCTTCTTAGTTGGTCAAACATACCATCAATATTAGGAAATGGATACTTATTTTTAATAGTTCATTTATTCAATTGTTCTATGTAGCATAATTCAATTACTTTATTCAATGAATCAATGAGTCATTTCAATATATGAATGTAAAAGTAACACAACACATATATGAAAAAAATATACTCCTTGTGTTAATAGAAATAGGAGAGAGTTTACAACCAGGAATAGTAGATGATCTTGTAGAGATCTCCCCAAGTTGACTTGTCCTTCCTTGTCACAAAGAAGACCTCAATGTCACCCTAATGCATGGAGATGATGACTCTCTTAGATTCAAGGTAGAAACATGAGGGCATGATTAGTCTCCAAAATCCAACCGTGATGTTGTAGATGGTAGTAAATTTATAGGAGAGGGATGGTATTTTATGAATTCTTACCCATTTACCAATCTAGGCTTGAGATCCACTTTAGATCCACTTAAGCTTATGGAAGAGGAAGCTTAAGGATTTTTTTTTATTTTCTCGAATTTCTAGAATTAGCGCACCCCCAACAAGGAAAAAGTTGTTACTGATCAGCTATGGTGCAGAGAGGAGAAACATGATGTTGAAGGTACCTAAAGGGGCAAGGTGCATTAGGGCTTAAAAGCATTGACTTTTAGTAGTTAGACCCAGAAACTCATTTATTTGGAAAGGTCATGTTTAGGGCTTTGCGTGGGGATGATGAAAACATGTTCAGGGATTTGGATTGATCTAGTTTGTAGGCCTATTGACCATATGCGACAAAATGTCCTATAACAGATTTTCCCTTAAAGCGAAAATTCAAAAATGATGGTTGATGATTAAAGTGATTTACCTTGTGACAAGTTTGTATCAAGAAAAAATGGTCAAGATCATCATCTGTTATAATATATTTTCATCATGATATCTTCGTTGTGGGAGAAATGACCATGCTCAACAGATAGGTTAATCATTACACGTACAATGATCAAGAAGTATCATCCACTAATGACAGAAGTGGGCCCATGATTGGATGAATGTCTCTATGATCATAGCCATCATTCTTTATAATCTTTCATTAATACTGAAAGTGTAGCCCGAATGGATGGAACTAGATCTGGGGTCTTCTATCTTGTTCACTCAATCGTGTAATGTACGTTGAGTCTAACCATGTGAATAAATGATTTGGAGTTGAACATGGAAAATACCATATGATTATTGGCCAATGATGTAAGTCGTTAAAAGACATGAGAGGAACCACCGATGATATTAATGGATCTAAAGGTATAGTAGTATAATCCATATGGTGTGAATGAATGGGTTGAAGTTAACCACCACATAGAATATTTTGGTCGAAAGCCATGATGTAAACTTGTCACCAAGATTGAGGAAACTTACCATTGATGTATGAAAGCCCCAAGGTACAAAAAGGAGAGTTTTATGTCATCTTCTTGGATAATGAGCTGATGTCGACAGGAAGTGACCTGTCACAGGAGGTACTTGACCATCAACGGCATGAAACAGGTATAAATATTTGAGACAAAATGATGTTGATGTGGAACTGGTTCAGGAACGAATAACATGGAATGACGACTTAAGAGTATTGTAGTAAAGATAAATTGAAGGACTTCTCTTGAACATATCAGTGACACTAAATGAATTTGGCATCATTGACCCAAAACCAAAAGAGGAGGCTTTGATATGGTATGATGAACCAAAAAGACAAGAAGATTTCCCAACCCAATAACCATGAAGATGAAGTGGAAGTGTGTAATGTTCAAGAGCGTCTCACTACCATTAATAGGTAGAGTGACCTATTTTTCCAATTTCCCCAACCATTTTTGTTTTGTACCTCTTTATTTTTTAACAAGCTTGAGGAGGATAACATATTCTTGATCTATAAGTTCATCCTTCAGATGAATCCCTCCATGTATTCTTAACGAACACTGAGAACGAGTGGTTTAGTCTCATCATGTTTGATGAGTCCATCACTATTTGATGTTTTTACGAGTCCAACAAAGGTGAAACTCGACATCTTTTTCATGTTTAAAGAGTTTGAAAAAGAGGTAGAAAAGAAAACTCCAAAGGTTCCTTTTCATAAAAGTGTCTCTTGAGTCTGGAAAGGTAGAAAAAGATACTTAGGAGAACCTCTTTTCCATGTTCAACAAAGGTATTCATTTTTTGTAAATATTCTATCCTAGTCCAGAAAAGGGTTAAACTTATATTGGGAAGACATATTTTCATTTACTTTAACAAGTTAAAAAAGACAAGTGCTTGACGCTCTTTTCATGTTTAGGGAGTCTGAAAAGAGATGAAAGAGGACTCCTCCTAGAGGAACGAGTGGTATAAAGGGTAGAAATTGGATCTGATCATGATGGAACTTCTTAAAACATGCAAAGGTCAAGAGTTTCTAATAATATCACTCATCACAGCGGTTCCTCGAGAAAGGGTAAAACAACCAAGTGAAAGCATATGATTAGACAAGTAGATGGTGGTAATTGAAAGAGAAAACTGAGGCTCATATGACATAAACAGGTTGATAAAAATAGCAATCACAAAGGATAGGATGAGAATGGTTTCATTTTTACACAAGCTTGAAATGGAGAAAAACTATGCTTGAGTTTGGTTTCATTTTTACACAAGCTTGAAATGAAGAAAAAACTATGCTTAGAATTGGTTTTCTTGCCCCCAATATAATCACTCAATTCAAGGTACATTCCCCTCAAGTTCCATTTCATTCATCTAAGTAGACTATTGGTTACTAATAGGTGGACGAAACGAAGTTTCATTTACGAGATCAAGTGGAAGAATCTCTTGGGAATTTATGAGATATAATCAAAGACTCGAATTGGAAGGGGAATCAGTTTCATTTTTTAATGAGCTTGACAGAGTAAAATAATTATTCTCAAGGGACTTTGTTTTAGTTTTTTAATGAGCTTGACACAAGAAAAGGAACTCTGCTCTGAGACCTTGTTTCATTTTTTAACAAGCTTGACACAAGAAAGGGAACTCTGCTAATGGGACTGGAATATGTCCCATAAGAGGCCATGGTTTCCAAGAGGTTCTCATCAGATGGGAGGATTATGATTTGTAAGGAATCCATATAAGGGGATCCAATGGAAATATTAGGCTCCATTTCCCTTAGCAAAAGATGTACCATATCACCTATTGGATCTAGGTCAAAATAAGTTGAGAAAACAATGAGAGGCTCTTCTTCACTGGTAGGTACACACATGGAAAAAGTTGCCAAATAATTAACCTATGGCAAAGGGGATACCACTTTCATATAAGGACTAGTTAGGGATTTTGGTTGATTGGGAATCAAATAAGGACCAACGAATGAAATGTGGTCAATGGTCACGATTCTTCCTTCATGTGGGAAACACATCACACAAAAGAGTAAATACACAAGAGCTCCCATCTCATAAAAATAGTCATCCCTAAGTAGTAAATTAAAATCAAAATGGCCTTGGACTACCATCACATTGATATAGACAGTCTTTCCTCCCAAAGTCATAGGAAACTAAGGAAGGATCCCTAATGGTTGACTAGTTCCTTTGTTAAAGGCCAATATATTCTAGGTAATGGGCACAAGTTGCGGAGAACCGAAAGCCTACCAAGAAGTTGAGGATAAAATACTCACATATGTGTCTTTGTCAATGATTATGCGATGTATGACCACATTATAAGCCTGTACTATGATCTGGAAGGGCGCATAAGAAGGAATATGATATCCTATTAGTTGACTCCACTCATAGTTACCATAATACTTGGAGGGACTTTTGTGGGAATGGAAGAACTTCCCCCTTATGCTATGGAAATGGGAGAACTCCCCCCTTGTGCTATGGGAATGGGACTCTTGCGGTAACATGAGAATTTCCCCCCTATGCCATGGGAAAGGGAGTATTTCCCCTATGTGTCATGAGAAGAGGGGTATTGTCCCCCTGTGTCATTGGAACAAGAGGATTTACCCCTAGTTCATTGGAATTTGAAGAAACAAGAAGAACCTGAGTGCTATGAAGTTCACTCTCTATGGGAAAGGGATGATCAACTAAAGGTGGAATTGAGTCAACCATTTTATCAACCAATGGTTGGGCAGGAATGAAGTCATGGGATTCACATTCAGAGAGAGTGGGATTGACTAGAAATGAAATCTGATCAATCACTTCATCAACTAGTGGAGGATTAGGGGAATGCTTTCGATAACCAGGTGGAAGATGAGGCTGAAAAGCTGTAAGGTTTTCCAACACTTTTGAGGCTTCAACCATATAAGGAAAAAGGTGAATAAGATGATTCTCTTCACATAACCTACAGGGAAACTTAACTTTACCATTTTTCTCGTGGACCTTACGAATTCTAGTCGAAGTTTTGTTACCAACATTATCTCTAGAAGTTCACAACAAAGGTTAATGTGATCCTATGGGCCACACTTATCATACATGTGGAATACCAGGGTAATCACTAAGAATATAGCAACCGTTAAATAAATTGCAAGGGAATTCAACTTTTTGGGGCTCATTGGAAGGCTTCTCAACATTAGTTGCATTGGTGGCAATGGTTGCTTGGTTCTCCCCTGCTTATTTTCCTTCTTCTTCTTCATCTATGTCTTCTTCTTCTTAGCCACCCTGATACTAGAATCAAGGATTTCACAAGGCAAGGAGGAAGAAAGGGATGAAGAAACAACAAGTGAAGAAGGCAAAGGCTCAACTTTAGGATCAACTTGAGGTTGATGTTGTTCAGGTGAAGGAGAACTTGGTTGAGAAGCAGTTTGGACATGTTGAACCATAGGGGTCGTAAACAACCAAACTAGAAACCATTGGTAAATATGGGAAGGGACAATGTTACGATATAAAGAACACCAAAATTTACAAAAGGGGGAAAAGTACTAGGATTCCCTTCAGAGGGATTTCCATGATAGGTAGACTCAGGAACTGTTGCCAATAGTCTCACCCTAAGATCCACTAAGGGGTTGTTCCATGGGGAGGATGTTTTTTTGTGGTAAATTAATTGATTTTAGAAATTAACGAGTCAAAAAAATGAAAGGCTTAACTAGGAAAAAGGGTTTACCAAGTAGTTGTGAACTACAATATACCAGCTTGGAAAACCAAGGATTTACGTACAGGCAAGCAATCTCCCTGAATTTTGTGTTTGGTGTATCATAGTGTACAAGGCGACCGACTCGATTACCTAAGGTGAGGATAGAAACCTAGTGTGTACTTCCAAAATATACTTGGAGATACATGGAAGCACAGTCCATAGTAGTTTTGTCTAATGTGTAACCATTTGATGAGAGTGTTCTCATATAGTTATCATGATTGGAGCCCCCTATAATATACCTGAAGGTACGTGGAGAATGATCTAATACACTTACATACATGGAATGGGATATCACCCCTAGAATGTAACGCTAACAAAAAATGATAGCCCCTATGTTTAATGATGTCGAAACATGTCTCTATCCTAAACCTTTATGTGTGTCGTTAAGTTTCAAATGATCCTTAGGTTAATTGAGTGAAATTTATAGTTTATCTTGAATTATGTTTCCATTTCAAGGCTTAAAACTCGATGTTACCTGAACACACCTATATGTAACTAATATGACAAAAAGAATTGTTTTCATTTTCCTTTTAACAATGAAAGACCTAACTAAGTAGGGGAAGAAGAAATGAATCAACAATGCAGTAAAGAAGTGATGCAATAATCAATCTCCTCAACCTCATTATTCCAATCAAAATCAAAGGCCTATATGCAATGCAAACAATTGTTTTTCTTTTAATCTTTCAAATGCAAAGAAACATATGAAAGAAACTTCATCATTGAAAAAATGAAACACACAGGCTTTAAATGTAATTTAAAGTTTACTTTTCAAATTTAATAATCAATCTATGCATATAAGACAAAATTGACAAGAAGAAATATAGAACGAAACAAAATATTATAAAAAAATTGATAACACTCAGAGGTGATTAACGCTCCTCCACAATTTAGCCTCCCCCGGCACAAAAACCCACAATTTCTCACAAGGGATTGGCTTCTACAAGACATAGACAAAATCAAAGACAAAACGAAAACTTGTTGGACCTGTTGTGTTCCTATACCAATAGGTGTCATATATCATGATTGACTTGGTTTAGCTCTGAAATATGTACGTACCTTTGCTTGTTGCAAATGTTTTCCATATTCAAAATTAAAAATTAAAAAATGTAAAGAGGGTATGTCCTAGAAAAAGAATAAAAGGACAAAAAGAATGAAAAGGTAAAAAAAAAAAATATGAACCCTAAGAAAAATAAAAAGACCATGAAAGTGTGCAAGTCAAAATGCCACTACTATTTCACTTTTTGTATAAATGATTGTGTGCAACTTGTTACTTATGCCACAATCCATGGTAACCAAATAGTTTAATCTTGGTTATTCATGTTTTGATTTCATGCTTAGAGATAGAGAATAAAATCTGACCAAACTGTTTAATCTTGGCAAATAAGTAGATAGGTAGAGTGAATAAAAGGAGCTCAACAGTTTAATATGATCCCTTGGATGTAATAAGGATAGACTTAGACAGATTTCCATTGTAAAAGAAAAGAAAAGGTTTTGATAAGGGTTTACCAGTTTAAGTGCACCCTAATAAAAGAAGAGAAAATGGTAGGATAAGTAGGTAGGGTAAGTAGATGAATGGTTGTAGAATTATGTATGATGAATGATTATCCAGATATCAAGTCATATACTTTCATCATCAAAAGAATTTAAATATACGGATTACAATGAAAACATTTAATCATCACAAACAAAAGTCAAACTAATTAACCTCCTCACTCCTTTTTTCCCTAAATTTTACTAATTTCCCATAAGTACTAAAGGCACCAACAACCTAAAAGTTAAAGGGGCTCAGAGAATTTCTCTGACTTCTGGAGGGACCGAACCCTCAGCCCAATAACTTGTAAGGCCTAAGTGCTAAAGCCCCTTCATCAAAATTCAACCCCTCCATAATTCATTCATTCCCTTCAAATCCTTTTCCGAGGGTAAAATCACTCTTGTACTTAGAAAAAATAAATGGTTTTTTATAAAAACCCCAAAAACACATTTTAGCCTAAGTCATAATGTTGGATGATGAATGCATTTTCGGAAACATTTACTTAGCGCATTTTCTTTTCCCATGGTCATATTAACTTTTAATTGTTATTATTTATTTAACTCTTGAAACAAATTACCCTTTCCCATATTATTAATAAAAATCCCAAAAAAAAAAAAATATCATGTCCCGATGGTTTGGAAAATAAACCGTAATAAAGTTAATTAAGTTGGATTAATTAATTGAACCGCGACTAATTAAGAGCCAAAACCCTTGATGTGTTAAAAAGGAATTAATTAATAACCTCTCCGCCAATAAAATCATCCCCAATATAATTAAAGTCATTTAATTATGTTGATTATGCCATTGGGCCCCCTCCATTAACTCCCTAACACTTTCCGCAGTCGATTGTCGTTCGATCTTCATTTCCGCATCCAATGACTCTCGCTCATATCGAGTGGGCCTTTTGGTCTAACGTTAACCACCTGTACAAGCTATTTTGACTTTCCGCCGATGCTACATGTCATCCAATTTGTGGCATCGCGCGACCCTCTACCAAAACCACCAACCTCCCAAAAGCGGTGCGATCAATCTCGCTTACCGCCTCCACTAAATGACAAAGTGTCCCATCAGTTAGTTGACATCAACTATCATTTTCCCATTCACCCACCAAAAGTCATTGACTTTGTGCATAAAAACAAAAACATTCATTATTTTCGCCTTTTACCGAGAAAAGAAACTTTTGCCTTCCATGCACGCACAGAGTACGTCCACACTATCAAATTACTCCCAACCGCCAACCACCATCAGTCACTGAACTCCAGGACATTGCAGAATACTGTGTACACTACGCAAAGCATTTACCATAGCCATTTTCCCCTTCAGTCAACCATAACCAGGTATTTACCGCATTCCATTCTTAGAAACCTTGTTTTCATACTGAAACCTCCATCAAATTACTCTAAACTCAAGTAATCCAGTACAATTAAGCTATTTCTTAGCCCCAAGGCTTCCCAAAGCACCTATTTTATCTGGAATTCTTGAAAACCCTAACTTTCTTCCTTGAATACATAAGAACCAAGGATGGAAGTTCTTGTCACCCTAAATGTCACATCAATCACTACTCCCCAGAGGGATTTGGACCACCTTCCCTTGGCCAATAGAGATTTTCAAATCAAGGACCTTACTTTTGATGAAACCCCCTTGAAGATATACTGCAAATATTGGGATAATTATCTAAATAATGTTGATACAATAGGGCTTTGGGAATCAAACTACCTAAATATCAATTCTCCACTATCAATATTTTCCCACATATTGTCCACCAATGCCATGCAAACTACAACCCCAATATGAGAGTTATAATGTCCCCTGACGAGAAAGTCCTTTTCACCATTACAACTTAGTCTATAAATGAAATGTTGCAATTACAGCCTGGCCAAGGCCTCACTTCCCTTTCCATTGCCGATTTACTTGACAAATCTTCAAGGCTATCCAGTTCCGAAATTAACCAAATCTATCAGACTTTCATGTCAGAAAAATACAAGCAAAAAGAACCCATTTCTTATATGTCAAGCTTATTTACTAATATGGACAAGGATATCATCACCATGATTGCTTGCATTTTGGGTTTTACTACTAGTGAGTATGTAGATGAGATGACCTTAGTCTACATGTCTATTTTCACCCCTGGTCAAACTCCTGTAACCAAATTTGACTATGCTACATTCGTTTATGATAAGATGCATGACCAATTCATGAGATTAGAGAACGAGAGAGTATTGAAACATTCTTCAGTCCTGTATCATCTTTTCCTCTACTACCAAACTGATAAATTCCCTTTCTCTGTGCAAAAGCTTGACACTAGAGGGAACCCTAGGTCATTCATCTTCTGGACTTCCATTTTTCACAATTCACCTTCTTCTCCTCATCCTTATACAGATTTTATTGATAAATTTGTGCATTCGGTAACTACCATGTTGAGAGGAAGTCCCCCTCCCAGAATTAGTGATGATATTAAGAGAATTCTTCAGTTATCTAAGCAATACAATGTTGGGGATTCGTACTTGTACCAGAACCATACTGAGATCAGAATTTATGGATGTGAGCTGCCTCCCTTTAAACTTCCCAAATACCTCCCTATGCGATTATTTTCCCTGGAGTATTACAGGCAAATGATCAGTTCTAATGAAATCCACTTTATGAAGGCTAAGAAGAAATCTCAGCTAAGGATAAAGGATCACCTAGGCCCATTTATTTGCAACAATAGAAAAGCAGGGAAAAAAGCAGAGGAAATCCTTGAGAGATTGAGATTGAAAAAGAGTTTCATCTGGCTTTGTGATCTTCATAGCTTCATCTGTGACAAAAGGCAGAAGCATAAACTATCCCCCTACATCCATCATAGAATTCCAGAGATAGAATAGTATGCAAATCAAAATGAATGGGTGGAGGGAACACTTATAGAACAAGATAGTACACAAGTTGAAGTAGAAAATGTTTTGAAAGATTTGGAAAGAAGACTTGACATGGATCCCTTTGTATAGGTTCTTGAAGAATCTTCATAGAGACCAACACAGGAGCATAGTGCACAAACATCAGGACAATTGGAAACTTTAGGATAGGGAAAAGGTTCAGGGTCACAGAGTATTTCTGAGGACTTGACCCAGATTGATACAAACATGGGCAACGCTCCAATATTGCAGACCCCTCTTAATGAGGAGCAAATTCAAAAAAGAAGTTGGAATGAGGCTAGCCCCTGTATAGTGACATTGGACCAGGTGCATATAAAGAGGCAGAGATTGAATCCTCTATCTGAGCAGGAATATGAAGAGACAAGAAGTGACACAGTGCAGACAACACTAGCATGGGAGACACCATCTACCTCCCAAACATAGGCACTAAGCAGGCGACAAAGTGTAGAAGTATCATCACTAAGTACAGTTTCAGAGCAGAGCCATGATTTGAAAGAACAGTGCAAAGAGATTAAGGCTAGGAATGAGAAGCTCAAAGCTCAAACCTATGCCCACTATCTGAAAATGGCTCCTACAAATCAGACAAGGTTGATTACAGCCTTTGACATCAATGAGGGAAAGATGCAAATGAGATTTTTAAAGCCAACAGTGAAACAGCTAAAGTCCATGGATGATTATTTAAAAACAAACTTTGAAGTTCTTGCTAGATACATCCACCCAATTGATAAAATTGAGCTCCATAAGAAAACGGGTGAGATGGTCTATTCCACATTGACCAGTAAAGCCATCGCTGCACATCAGTTGCAGAATTATCTAAGTAATACTACAACACAGTTATAGTTGGAAAAAGCCTCTTCTCAGGCTAAGGACACCAGGATAAAATCATTAGAAGGCCTGGTGATTGAGTTGGGACATGATCCCAAAGATGTTAAAGCAGGTGAAAGATAGATAAAGAAAAAGAATGATGACATTGTTGCACTCAAGAAATAACTCAAACTCCCTCCCCTCCTACATCCACAAACTGCAGAAGTAATTGAGAAACAAAACGAGGACGAACTTATGGACTTGATCCTTAAGTTGAATGAGCAGTTGAAAGAAACAGAGCAAGAACTAGAAAATTATTTGCACTCCAAATAGGGCGAGCCGACCGCCATTCCTCAGATAGTAATACCCATAATTTCTACAGCAGTGCCATCTACTATTGCAACATCTTTGGCACCCAACATTCCCCTAGCAACAGCTCTACCAGTAACAACAACAACAAGTACATCAGAAGCAGCAGTGACTTCAACAAGGCAAACAGAGGACTTAATAAAGTCCATGGAGGAAATGAAAATCCAAGCAACTGAAATAAAGAAACTAAAAGAAATGTTTACCAGCTTGGAGAACAATTATGAGCTATCACAGATTAATTACACTAAAGAAGAGAGAAAGAATAGAAAGATGACTGAAAGAATCAAAACATTAGAGAAGGACTTAACATTGGAAAAGCCTTTGAGATATATTAAAGAGATTTTATCGACCAATATCATTGATTCCATCAATGATATTTGGTCTTCTATATACATCATTTTTGAACAGGCTGAGTTAGTTAAACTAGCTACAGAGGCTATACAGAAGACCAGGGAACAATTGGGAGAAAAACCTAAAGTCGCAACCCAATTGATCAACTTCTTGAAGAGCAAAAGCAAGCACCAGTTGGAACAATGGGATATCGAGGATTGAACTGCTACTATCCTCAAAATTAATAAATTTCTTACTAAAAAGAACTTAATGCTTAACCTGGAAAAAAGATGTCAAAGTATTCAAGAGGACATAGATGATTTTATGTTAAAATATGACATTCTAAGGGATAAATGAATTCCAAGCCCACTGGTCATAAACGACAAGTTGATGACTCATGAGGACTACATTAAGAAACTGCACAAACAAGCCAGAAATGAAGCCAGCTCTTCCATAGTGAAAGAACTACCTACAGGAAAAGTGTTGTATGATGGTTTGGAAAATCTTTTATATATTGAGCATGAAGTGAAACATGTGTTTACTTTTCAACCCAATTTTGCTAAGTACACTGAAGTTGATGAAATATATAGGAAATTGATCAGGATGAAGATACCAAATGAAGAATGGTGGACCAATGTGACTGATATCCTATAATTTACTATGGTAACTCTGAGGTAAATAAAAAATATTTGTTGAGGTAAAGGTTGGTAAACAGGTAAAGAGTATCAGGAACAGGTAAAGAGTATCAGTAGGGGAAAGTAAGCAAAGATCTAGCACACAATTACTAAAGAAACAACAAGAGGCAAATCCGAGTTTCAACCTCCAGCTCATTCATAAATAAAGGAACAACAACAATCTGTTTTCCATCTGTCTCTATCTTTTTGTAAAAGATATTTTGTATTCCCTATAATAAGTCTCATGTGGTTATGAGATATTTTTGATGTAATTTTTGTATAAATACTTCTCCATTCGAAGGATTGGGTGTGGATTCTATAACATCTCTGTAAATCTATGCTATCAAGCTGAGAAAGATTTTGAACTCAAATTTGGATTTTTGTTGGAAAATGAATGAAAGTTGAGGACATTTCATCAGATTCCCGTGCAGTATAATTACAAATAAGTATTCTATCCTTATTATTTTATGTGCTTTGTATATGTTTCAATGTTTCATGCATCTTAAATCTAAATGGTAAAATAGTCAAGGTATATCAGAATTAGCTTTGTTGCTTTCTTCTATCAACAACCTACCATTTCTATGTTTTCTTATAAACTATCTTGATTAAGGAATTCTTAACTGCTCCTCTACCCCCTTAGTTTGTCTCTAACAAGTCCCTGGTATAGGGTTCTTAATTGCCCTATGCTAGTTTACCTATCTTCCTTTCCTCTTTCTAATCCTAACTTGAGGATTCTTGATTGCCCTCTAGTTTTGAGCAGAACTATCACCCATTCAAGCCCCAAAGTTTGCTTTTATTTTTCTATCCTGGCTGTTGAACTCATACCTCAACAATTTGACTTGATCTAGTGAATTATCTCTGATTGACTCCACAGCCCAATCGCCTAAAAGCCTAGTTTGGCGATTTGTTTCAGAATTCCACCACCAAATCAAAACAAATCCCTTAAGCATTAATAGCTAGCCTAATATCATATCAAAACAAAGCTAAATCATAAAGAGAGAGCCCTCTCTGAGTGTAGATTGGTTATAATCTATACTTAAAAGATTGGTTTGCAGTTTCCTTGGATCCTTTCCTTCTTTTGATAACTTCTAAGGAAACTCTAAGTGATAACATAGTGGTGATTCCGCTGGGGAAGAACAAATCCTCAGTTGAAACAAACCTTTGAGAAACATAGAAATTTAATTTAAAGCTTCTTAAAGGATTGTTAGAAGCTATGTTGAAAATTCATAAAAGAAAAGCATTTAAAAGACTTGAAATTTGGCTTCAGGGAGAACTCATTACACCAAGGCTAATCCTGATCCAAATCCTCCCCCTGTGTTTGAAAATCCCAACCTGATTCCGAGGATCATTAGAAGGCAAGAAAGTTCAGTTAGCCCCAGACCTTTGTTCAGATCAAAATCATGTCCTGTTGAGTGGATTTTCCTAGAAGATCTTCCTTTTGACGAACATTTTGATCTCTCTTTGTTTAGAACCACTTCTGACAGTGAACTATTGGATCTAGTCCAAGATACAGAATTCATCAGAGAACTTGAAACCTAACGAGCCAATTTGACAATTGATCGATATCTACAGAATACCACTTAGTCACCTTTTACCCCTAATAGAACCCCTGAACTTTCTGAAACAACATCACTTTCTGCTAGTTCATCATTATTTCCTCACTCCTCTGAAGTCTAGTCCACCCCTTCACTTCCTTTCCAACCAATTATCACCCAAAATCCCATCACCACCCCTAGTTCTTTCTCCACTGCCCAAACATCTCCTGTTACCCCAACTCCCATTCATACTACTACCCAACCTAGAATCATGGCTAATAGATATGCTCCCCTTGTGATGCCTGCTCCTCTAGGAACCATGCCTTAGGACTATCAGAGTAAAATTACTACTTTTGATGGAACTGGAACCTACACAGCTCAGCAGCACACTAAGAAAATGACCGACTATTTTGAGATATATGAAATTGACACAGTTGAAGTTCAAATGAGAGTTTTTGTTCAGAGTCTGACTGGGGAAGTTAGAACCTGTTTTAGATCTTTAGCCCCCCAAATTATAGATAGCTTAAGAATTCTCTACCAACAATTCTTGAATAGGTGGGAGAAAAAGAAGGACCCCTTGTAGATTTTATCTGAATATGAGAACCTTAAAAGGGGACCTCATGAAACCATTCAAGATTATTACACTAGGCTCAATAGTGTTTATAGTGCCATTCCACTCAACCTTAGACCCCCACCTGGTTTAGCCCTGATCAAATTTCCTGATGGATTTGATTCAGATATGGCTTTCCAGTTAAGAGAAAGGAATTCCCCCACTCTGGAAGAAATGCAAAGTGTAGCAATAAGTGTTGAGGCTAACCTACTTTCCAAAAGTGCCAAAGCTAGGAACAAAAGAAGAATACCTGCAAAATAAGAGAATACACCCTTTTAAAAAAAGATGGATGCTATAGTTAAAGGAATGGATAGATTGTTGGATAGAGTTGAAATTATTGAAAGAAAATCTCCCTAGGATGGCCAACAGGCTAATCCAGTGAGAAATCCTAATTTTAGAAAAAATCAAAACCAAAATGCTCAAAATAATATTCTTGACTAGAACATCAGACCACCTTTCCAAGAAAACTATGCAGAGGCCTCCCACTCAAAAGACCCTGAGCAAGACACTCATATAAATTTAATGGGTCTAATGATGATGAAAAAATTTTCCTGACTCGGGATGATCAAGAACCATACATGCTCCAACAATTTCAAACCAAAATAGGGGAATCATTTGATTTTAAATAGGGTGTGATTCTACTATTTTTGAGGTACATAAATAGTACAATTTAAGAAGCAGAAGAAAAATTGATGCTCCAGAACAAAACCAGAAAACAACTCCTAAACAATCTGACAAAATTAAAACAATTCTAGTAACCAAAAGCCTTCGAATCCTATCTAGATAAAATTAGAACCCCCCCAACCCCACCATTGAAGATGTAACTGATAGTCAGCCTACTGATGAACCACCTTCCACTTCATTTCCCTCCAAGGAAACAGTGGAAAAATCTCCACAGATTATACTAGAAAATCCAACAAAACGTGCTTCAATCCTTGGAAAGAAGAAAACATTGCTGCCAAAGTTTTAAATGCTCCAACAGATAAAACACCTTTGCCCTTTAATTTGGGGGTTTAGGTTGCCAAACTTAAAATATTATTTCCTTTGACAGAATTAGTAAAATGTGAAACTTACAAATCTCAAATTATTAAATCTTTGAACCTTGTTGAAAATGAAGATTGTGTGAATCTATTTAATGATCAACCTAATTTACTTTTTTGACCAAATGTTAATGGAAAGCCAGTTGAAGGAGGGGTACCACCCTTCTATATCAGCCTTAACATCCATGATAAAACCCTACACAATGCCATGCTAGACTTTGGAGCCTCACACAATCTTATGCTAAAATCTATAATGGAAAAACTCAACTTAGATATCACTAGACCTTACAAATATCTTTTCTCTTTTGATTCAAGCCAGGTTAAATGTCTAGGTCTCATAAAAGATTTGTGTGTCTCTAGAGTTTAGTATCCTAGCAAAACTATACTGATGGACATTGTTGTTGCTGATATACCACCCAAGTATGGCATGCTGTTATCCAGATCTTGGGGTGCTAAACTCCAAGGATCTCTGCAATTATATATGTCTTATGCTACCATTTCAATCTTCGGACATCCCAAGAAATTGTATAGAGAAACTTTCATGAAGTATGTAGTGAGTAGTTAGGAAAAGCCTCAGAACTTTCCTATATATTCAGTACATTCTGACATGGATTCTTATATTCTTTACAATGCCAAAACCAATCAAGAAGATATTCCAACTGATATAACAGTAGAACCAAAAGAAAATTCAAATTTCCAAATTCATGAAATATCGGATAATAAAGAAAATCTATATGCCCTAGTTAAGAAAGATTCCACTACCCCAGATGAAAATTATGAACATGAAATCCTATGGCATCTGGAATTTGATGGTTCGGTAAACAAGCTAGGTGCAGGAGCAAGCGTATGGGTTTACAATTTAGAGAATGATCATGCAGAAGGTCATGCCTATAGGTTAAACTTCAAATGTACAAACAATATAGCCGAATATAAAGCACTTCTGTTAGGACTGAAACTGGTTAAAAGGTTAGGAGCCATCAAAGTTTCTATCATGGTAGATTATGAGCTAGTGATTAAACAAATTAAAGCTATTTATATGACCAAGGATCCTAGGTTAGGAATTTATAGAGGAATAGTCATAGAAATACTAAATACCTTTTTAGAAGCCAAACTTGTTGTTATCCCTAGAAAACACAACATGCAGGCTCATAGTGTAGCCATGTTTGATAGTACTTGTAAGTTGCCTTTCGAGCCTAATCATCAGTATACTGTTGAGGTCAGGCATAGACCTACAATTCTTGACAATTTAAAGAATTGGCAAGTATTTGAGAATGATCAGCAAATCAATAAGTTTTTAACTTTAGATAATGAATTTGTAAATACTAACATAGATACTAGCATAGAAGTAGATTTTAATTATTGTAATGAAACATAAATAAATGAGCTAGAAGGAGACTAAATAAAAGATAGACTTCATCCTACAAAATTCACAAAAACAGATATTCAAGATTTAAAACAAATGGAAATTTGTGAAGTGATTGATGATGAAACTGAAGTCATAAACCTCAAAGATAATTTCTTTCCCAAAGGATTAACTCCTTTAGAGGACTTATTTGCCTCCAATGATATTCTTAAAAAGCCTAAGATGGAACCCTTGAAAGCAGACATTGAAGAATGCAACATAGGAACTCAAGAGAATCCTACGCTGATAAAATTGTCTAAATCATTACCCCTTGATGAAAAGCTGAAATATATTGAACTTTTGAAGGAATTCCATGATGTTTTTTCTTGGAGTTACGAGGACATAAAATCCTATAATACCAGTATTATACAACACACTATCCCTTTGAAAGAAGATCATAAACCTTTTAGGAAAAAGCTAAGAAGAATCGATCATGTTTTATTACCTTCTTTGAAAAAGAGATGAAACGAATGTATGGAGCAGGAATCATTGCCCCCATTAGGTTTTCAGATTGGGTGTCTAATCTGGTCCCCACAAAAAAGAAAATAGGAGAAATAAGACTTTGTGTTGACCTTAGAAATTTGAACAAAGTCTCACTCAAAGACAACTATTCCTTACCTAAAATGGATCACATACTGCAAAGGGTAGTAGGTTCTACAAGGATTTCACTTTTAGATGGATTATCGGGTTACAACCAAATTTTAGTCCATCTTGATGACCAAGTAAAAACTGCATTCACAACCCCATGGGGCACCTTCATGTATGTCAAAATGCCCTTTGGATTGAAAAATGCAGGGGCCACCTTTCAAAGGGCAATGGATATTGCCTTTGCAAAGGAAATCCATGACTTCCTGGTTATATACCTTGATGATATTACAGTGTTTTCTAAGTCAGATCAACAACACCTAGATCATCTTAGGCAAGTATTTCTTAAATGCAGAAAACATGACATCTCTCTGAACCCAAAGAAATCTTTATTTGGGTTGGAAGAAGGAAAACTATTAGGCCACATTATCTCTAAAGATGGAATTAGTATTGACCCAACCTGTATTGAAGCTATCTTGCAAATACCTCACCCAAGAAACATTAAAGAACTAATTTAGCTGAACTAATTAGATTATTGAATAATATGTTGAAAAAAAATTCGGCTATTAAGTGGACAATAGAGGCTAAAAAATCATTCAAAGAAATGAAATTAGCCTTAACTCGAACACCAACCCTTACAAGCCCAAAATTTAACAGAGACATCATTATCTTTTCCTTTGCATTAGAACACACCATAGCTGCAGTCTTACTACAAAAGGATGATCAAGGATGTGAAAAACCAATAGCCTTTTTTAGTAAATCTTTAGAGATGCCTCATTAAAGTATAAAACAATGGAGAAACAAGCTTTTGCTTTGGTAAAAGCTATTAAGGATTTCAGAGTGTATATTTTGTATTCTGATGTAATAGCTTATGTTCCCAATGCTGTAGTCAAAGGTATCCTGACACAGAATGGAGTTGATAGCAAGAGGAGAAAATGGTTAGCTACTATTTTAGAATATGATATAGAGATAAAACCTACCAAGTTAATTAAAGGTCAGGGGTTGGCCAAACTTATGGCAAAAACAAATTGCCAAGCCCTAGACATAAATCTTATTGCAGAACTGAATAACGAACAAGAGATGGTGACTCCACAGATCAGACAACCCTTTCTAGACTCCCCCTGGTATGCTGATATTATATATGTTTTACAAAACCTGTAAGCTCCTCTAGGGTTACCCAGAACTAAGAGTTGGATTTTGAAAATGAAAGCTTAAAATTTTTTCATTATAGATAATACTTTGTTTTGGAAAAATCATGAAGGTATTTTGTTGAACTGTTTATGAAAAGAAGAATCTGACAAAGTACTCCAAGAATTTCATGCAGGGGATTGTGGTGGACATCTCTACTGGAAGTCAACTATTGACAAAATTCTAAGAGATGGATTTTATTGGTCAACCTTGTTTGCAGACGTTAAAAATTTTGTAACTTCCTGCCATAAATGCCAGATCTTCGAAGGCAAAAGAAAACTTTTACCCTTGCCTTTGAAACCTATTTCCATAGAAAAACCTTTTCAAAAATGGGGCCTTGACTTCATTAGAGAAATCCATCCACCCTTTTCTGCTCAGCATAAATGGACACTCACTGCAACCGATTGCTTTACCAAATGGATAGAATCTATTCCCTCTAGACAGGCCACTGATACTGTAATAATAGGTTTTCTAGAGGCTAAATTCTTTCTAGGTTTGGTTGTCCTAAAAAAATCATCACAGATAATGCTGCAACCTTCAAGTCAAATAAAATGATTGATTTCTGTCACAAGTATCATGTAACACTTGGTCATTCCATAGCTTATTATCCTCAAGGGAATGGACTTGCAGAATCGTCCAATAAAAGTCTAATGAATATTATCAAAAAACTATTGGAAGACAATAAGAAAACTTGGAATAATAAATTAACCAATTCTTTGTGGGTAGATAGGCTTACAACTAAGAAATCCATTGGAGCTAGTCCCTATGAGCTAGTGTATGGAATGGAGGCAATTTTCCCCTCATCTTTAGGAGTTCCAGTCATGAAGTTACTTCAAGAAGCCCAAGTGGAAGCAAATGATATATAGAGGAGAATTAACCAGGCTATCCATTTACAAAAAACTAGAGAGGAAGTATACAACAGAGCCCAAGTACTGCAAGAAAAACTTAATAATATTTTTGACAAAAGGACCAAAGTAGAAGACTTCTATCTGGGAGACAAAGTGTTAAAGTGGGATTCAAGAAAATAGAACAAAGGGAAACATGGGGAGTTTGACTTCCTGTTGAAAGGTCCATACATAATATATGCCTTCAGAGGAAATAATTCATATTTTCTTAAAGAATCAGATGGTGCAGAGATCAAAGGAGGACCAGTCAATGGTCGAATGTTAAAGCACTACATTGATCCTAGTTTCTAATCTTACCAGGTTTTTAAACTATATATATATTATATCCTTTTACAGTTCAGTGTTAATTGGATGGTAAAAGTTTTGAAGTTGAAGCCTGAAGAGAAGGCCCTAAGCTTCAGAAGTATTAATGTTATACATACAAATAAAGCAACAGGGAAAAGGAGATTTCCAGAGCATAATCAAAGTCTTTCAGAGGCCATTGATCTACTGACTTTCCACTAGTAAAAGCCATCCCCAGGAGCCACTGTTGTGTTCCTATACTAATAGGTGTCATATATCATGATTGACTTGGTTTAGCTCTGAAATGTGTACATACCTTTTCTTGTTGTAAATGTTTTCCATATTCAAAATCAAAAATTAAAAAATGTAAAGAGGGTATGTCCTAGAAAAAGAATAAAAGGACAAAAAGAATGAAAAGGTCATAAAAAAATAAAAAATTAACCCCAATAAAAATAAAAGGCCATGAAAGTGTGCAAGTTAAAATGCCACTACTATTTCACATTTTGTATAAATGATTGTGTGCAACTTGTTACTTATGCCACAATCCATGGTAACCAAATAGTTTAATCTTCGTTATTCACGTTTTGAATTTCATGCTTAGAGATAGAGAATAAAATCTGACCAAACTCTTTAATCTTGGTAGATAAGTAGATAAGTAGAGTGGATAAAAAGAGCTCAACAGTTTAATCTGAGCCCTTGGATGTAATAAGGATAGACTTAGACATATTTCCATTTTAAAAGAAGAGAAAAGGTTTTGATAAGGGTTTGCCAGTTTAAGTGCACCCTAATAAAATACGAAAAAATGGTAGGATAAGTAGGTAGGGTAAGTAGATGAATGGTTGCATAATTATGTATGATGAATAAGTATCTAGATATCAAGTCATATACTTTCATCATCAAAAGCATTTAAAGATATGGATGATAATGAAGACATTTACATCACAAACAAAAGTCAAACTAATTAACCTCCTCACTCATTTTTTTCCCTAAATTTTACTAATTTCCCTTAAGTACTAAAGGCGCCAACAACCTAAAAGTTAAAGGGGCTTAGAGCATTTCTCTGACTTCTGGAGGGACCAGACCCTCGGCCCAATAACTTGTAAGGCCTAAGTGCTAAAGCCCCTTCATCAAAATTCACCCCTCCATAATTCATTCATTCCCTTCAAATCCTTTTCCAAGGGTAAAATCACTATTTTACTTAGAAAAAATAAATGGTTATTTATAAAAATCCCGCAAACACATTTTAGCCTTAGTCATAATGTTGGATGATGAATGCATTTTTGGAAACATTTACTTAGCGCATTTTCTTTTCCCATGGTCATATTAAATTTTAGTTCTTATTATTTATTTAACTCCCAAAACAAATTACCCTTTCACGTATTATTAACAAAAATCCCAAAATAAATAAATATCCCGTCCCGATGATTTGGAAAATAAACCATAATAAAGTTAATTAAGTTGGATTAATTAATCGAACCATGATTAATTAAGAGCCAAAACCCCTGACGTGTTAAAAAGGGATTAATTAGTCACCTGGATTAATTAATAACCTCTTTGCCAATACAATCATCCCCGATATAATTAAAGTCATTTAATTATGTTGATTATGCCATCGGGCCCCCTCCATTAACTCCCTAACACTTTCCGTCGTCGACTACCATTCGATCTGCCTTCCCGCATCCAACGACTCTCGCTCATATCGCGTGGGCCTTTTGGTCGAACGTTAACCACTCAATACAAGTTGTTTTGACTTTTTACCTATGCTACATGACATCCAATTTGTGGCATCATGCAACCCTCTGCCAAAACCACCAACCTCCCAAAAGCGGTGTGATCAATCTCGCTTACCGCCTCCACTAAACGACAAAGTGTCCCATCAGTTAGTTGACATCAACTGTCATTTTCCCATTTACCCACCAAAATTCATTGACTTTGTGCATAAAAACAAAAATATTCATTGTTTTCCCTTTTTACCGAGAAAAGAAACTTCTGCCTTCCATGCATGCACAGAGTATGTCTAGACTAGCAACTTACTCCCAACTGCCAACCACCATCAGTCGCTGAACTCCAAGCCATTGCAAAATATTGTGTGCACTAGGAAAAGCATTTATCACAGCCATTTTTCCCTTCAGTCAACCATAACTAGGTATTTACCACATTCCATTCTTAGAAACCTTGTTTTCGTACTGAAAATTCCATCAAATTACAATAAACTCAAGTAATCCAGTACAATTAAGCTATTTCTTAGCCCCAAGGCTTCCCCAAGCACTTGTTTTATCTGGAATTCTTGAAAACCCCAACTTTCTTCCTTGAATACACAAGAACCAAGGATGGAAGCTCCTGTCGCCCTAAATTTCAAGCCAATCACTACTCCCCATAGGGATTTGGACCACCTGCCCTTGGCTGATAGAGATTTTCAAATCAAGGACCTTACTTTTGATGAAACCCCCTTGAATCTATACTGCAAGTATCAGGACAATTATTTGAACAATGTTGATACAATAGGTCTTTGAGAATCAAACCTACCTAAATATCGATTCCCCGTTGTCCATATTTTCCTAGATATTGTCCACTAATGCCATGCAAACTACAACCCCAATATTAGAGCTATAATGTCCCCTGACCAGAAAGTCCTTTTCACCATTACAGTTGAGTCTATAAATGAAATTTTGCAATTACAGCCTAGCCAGGACCTCACTCCCCTTTCCATTGCCGATTTACTTGGAAAATCTTCAAGGCTGTGCATCTCCGAAATTAACCAAATTTGTCAGACTTTCATGGAAGAAAAATACAGGCCAAAAGAACCCCCTCCTTATATGTCAAGCTTCTTTACTAATTTGGGCAAGGATATCATCACCATGATTGCTTGCATTTTGAGTTTTACTACTAGTGAGTATGTAGATGAGATGACCTTAGCCTACATGTCTATTTTCACTCCTGATCAACCTCCTGTAGCCAAATTTGACTATGTTACATTCATTTCTGATAAGATGCATGACTAATTCATGAGATTAGAGAACGAGAGAGTATTTAAATATTCTTCAGTCCTATATCATCTTTTCCTCTACTACCAAACTGATAAATTCCCTTTCTTTGTGCAAAAGCTTGACACTAGAGGGAACCCTAGGTCAGTAATCTTCTGGACTTCCATTTTTCACAATTTGCCTTCTTCTCCCCATCCTTATACATATTTTATTGATAAATTTGTTCATCCGGTAACTACCATGTTGATAGGAAGTCCCCCTCCCAGAAATAGTCATGATATTAAGAGAATTCTTCAGTTATCCAAGCAATACAAGGTTGGGGATTGTTACTTGTACCATAACCATACCGATATTAGAATTTATGGATGTGAGATGCCTCCCTTTAAACTGCCCAAATACCTCCCCATGCGATTATTTTCCCTGGAGTATTACAAGAAAATGATCAATTCTGATGAAATCCACTTTATGAAGGCTAAGAAGAAAGCTCAGCTAAGGATAAAGGATCACCTAGGCCCATTTATTTGCAACAACAAAAAATTAGGGAAAGAGGCAGAGGAAATCCTTGAGAGATTGAGATTGAAAAAGAGTTTCATCTAGCCTTATGATCCGCATAGCTTCATCTATGAAAAAAGGCAAAAGAATAAACTATCCCCCCACATCCATCATAGAATTCCAGAGATAGAACAGTATGTAAATCAAAATGAATGGGTGGAGGGAACACTTATAGAACAAGATAGTACACAAGTTGAAGTAGAAAATGTTTTGAAAGGTTTGGAAAGAAGACTTGATATGGATCCCTTTGTATAGGTGCCTGAAGAATCTTCACAGAGACCAACATAGGATCATAGTGCACAAACATCAGGACAACTGAAAACTTCAGGACAGGGAAAAGGTTCAGGGTCACAAAGTATTTTAGAGGAGTTGACCCAGAATGATACAAACATGGGCAACCCTCCAGTATTGCAGAGCCCTCTTAATGAGGAGCGAATTCAAAAAAGAAGTCAGAATGAGGCTAGCCCCTCTACACTGCCATTGGACCAGGTATATGTAAAGAGGCAGAGATTGAATCCTTTGTCCGAGCAAGAATATGAAGAGACAAGAAGTGACACAGTGCAGAAACACTAGCAGGGGAGACACCATCTACCTCCCAAACACGGGCGCTAAGCAGGCAGCAAAGTGTAGAAGTATCATCACTAAGGACAGTTTAAAAGCAGAGCTAGGATTTGAAAGAAAAGTACAAAGAGATTAAGGCTAGGAATGAGAAGCTCAAAGCTCAAACCTATGCCCACTATCTGAAAATGGCTGCTACAAATCAAACAAGGTTGATGTCAGCCTTTGACATCAAAGAGGGAAAGATGCAGATGAGCTTTTTGAAGCCAAGAGTGCAACAGCCAAAGTCCATGGCTGATTATTTAAAAACAAATTTTGAAGTTCTTTCCAGAGACATCCACCCAATTGATTAGATTGAGCTCCATAAGTAAACGGGTGAGATGGTCTATTCCACATTGGCCAGTAAAGCCATCACTACACATCAGTTGCAGAATTCTATAAGTAATACTACAACACAGTTACAATTGGAAAAAGCCTCTTCTCAGGGTAACTACACTAGGATAAAATCATTAGAAGGCCTGGTGATTGAGTTGGGACATGATCCCAAAGATGTTAAATTAGGTGAAAGATTGATAAAGAAAAATAATGATGACATTGTTGCACTCAGGAAACAACTCAAACTCCCTCCCCTCCTACATCCACAAACTACAGAAGTAATTGAGAAACAAAACGAGGAAGAACTTATGGACTTGATCCTTAAGTTGAATGAGCAGTTGAAAGAAACAGAGAAAGAACTAGAAAAATCTTTGCATTCCAAATAGGGTGAGCCTACCACCATTCCTTAGACTGTAATACCCATAACTTCTATAGCAGTGTCATCTCCTATTGCAACATCTTTGGCACCCAACATTCCTTTGGCAACAACTCTACCAGTAACAACAATAGAAAGTACATCAGAAGCAGCAGTAACTTCAACAAGACAAACATAGGACTTAATAAAGTCCATGGAGGAAATGAAAATCCAAGCAACTGAAATAAAGAAACTAAAAGAAATGGTTACCAGCTTGGAAAACAATTATGAGCTATCACAGATTAATTACACTAAAGAAGAGAAAAAAAATAGAAGGATGACTGAAAGAATCAGAACATTAGAGGACTTAACATTAGAAATGCCTTTGAGAGATATTAGAGAGATTTTATGGACCAATATCATTGATTCCATCAATGATATTTTGTCTTCTATGCAGATCATTTTGAATAGACTATGTTAGTTAAACTAGCTACAGAGGCTATATAGAAGACAAAGGAAGAATTGGGAGAAATACTTGAAGAGGCAACCCAATTGAGAAACTTCTTGAATAGCAAAAGAAAGCACTAGCTGGAGCAATGGGATATCAAGGATCGAACTGCTACTATCTTCGAAATTAATAAATTTCTTACTAAAAAGAACTTAATGCTTAACCTGGAAAAAAGATGTCAAAGTATTCAAGAGTACATATATGATTTTATGTTAAAATATGACATTCTAAGGCATAAAGGACTTCCAAGCCCATTGGTCATAAACGACAAGCTGATGACTCATGAGGACTACATTGAGAAACTGTACAAACAAGCTAGAAATCAAGCTAGCTCTTCCACAGTGAAAACACTACCTACAGGAAAAGTGTTGTATGATGGTTTGGAAAATCTTTTCTATATTGAGCATGAAGCGAAACACTTGTTTACCGTTTAGCCCAATTTTGCTAAGTACACTGAAGTTGATGAAATATACAGGAAATTGATTAGGATGAAGATACCAAATGAAGAATGGTGGACCAATCTGACCAATATCTTATAATTTACTATGGTAACTCTGAGGTAAATAGAAAATATTTACTAAGGTAAAGGTTGGTAAATAGGGAAAGAGTATCAGGAACAGGTAAAAAGTATCAGTAGGGGAAAGTAAGCAAAGATCCAACATGCAATTACTAAAGCAACAACAAGAGGCAAATCTGAGTTTCAACCTCCATCTCATTGATAAATAAAGGAACAACAACAATCTGTTTCCATCTATCTCTATCTTTTTGTAAAAGATATTTTGTGTTCCCTATAATAAGTCTCATGTGGTTATGAGATATTTTTTATGTAATTTTTGTATAATACTTCTCCATTTGAAGTATTGGGTGTGGATTCTATAACATCTCTGTAAATCTATTCTATCAAACTAAGAAAGATTTTGTACTCAAATTTGGATTTTTGCTGGAAAATGAATGAAAGTTGAGGACATTTCATCAGATTCCCCTGTAGTATAATTACAAATAAGTATTCTATCCTTGTGATTTTATGTGCTTTCTATATGTTTCAATGTTTCATGCATCTTAAATCTAAATGGTAAAATAGTCAAAGTATATCAGAATTAGCTTTATTGCTCTTTGTTGTCAACAACCTACCATTTCTATGTTTTCTTATAAACTATCGCCATAAAGGAATTCTTAACTACTCCTCTATCCCCATAGTTTTTCTCTAATAAGTCCCTGGTATAGGATTCCTAATTTTCCTATGCTATTTGACCTATCTTCATTTCCTCTTTCTAATCCTAACTTGAGGATTTTTTATTGCCCTCTAGTTTTGAGCATAACTATCACCCATTCAAGCCCCAAATTTTGTTTTTATTCTGCTATCCTACATGTTGAACTCATACCTCAGCAATTTGACTTGATCCAGTGAATTATCCCTGATTGACTCCATAGCCCAATGGCCTAAAATCCTAGTTTGCCCATTTGTTTCAGAATTCCACCACCAAATCAAAACAAAACGCTTAAGCATTAATAGCTAGCCCAATATCATATCAAAACAAAGCTAAATCATAAATAGAGAGCCCTCTTTGAGTGATGATTGGCTAGAATCTATACTTAAAAGATTGGTTTGTAGTTACCTTGGATCCTTTCCTTCTTTTGATAACTTCTAAGGAAAATCTGAGTGATAACAGGACGAAAGAAAATCAAAGTGCAAGGCAACAAATGCATTTTGTTCTTCTTACAGGAATCAACGCAGGTGCAGAACAAGCACCAGTGCTCTGTGACATAGATGCGGAGAAGGAGAGGGTACACTGAAGCACTTTTTCTCCATACCAGGGAGTGCACTGAGGTGGACTTAGCAAAAATATGATACAAAAAATAAAATCATGCTCAAAGAAGTGTTTTCCTAGGGTCAATGAAGGTTTGAGTGAATCAATCAAGGTCGGTTCAAGAGGTGAAATAGGTGCTAAGATCAAGGAAACCAATAAGGGAAGAAATCAATCCCCAGTATGGTCATTGATTTTTTACGCATAATTTATTATTTTGGACAAAGGTGAATTCCCTAGACCTAGTGGACTAAATTAGAATAATAGAAAGTAAAGAATATAATTTTTTCCTTCGAGAAATTGAAGAATGGGAAAGGGACTTGGGATTTGTTCCAAGCTTCACTTTCCTCCCAACTTGTAAGCTCCAATCATAGCTCTGATTGACATAATTAGAACCTACATATACAACTAAGAAAATCAAAAGATCCACAACATCTACGTAGCATAATTCAATTACACTATTTAATGAATCAACAAGAAATTGAAATATATGAATGTAAATGTAACAAAACAAATACATGAAAATAATATACTCTTTGTATTAACATAGATATGAAAGAGTTTACAACCAAGAATAGTAGTTGATCTTGTAGAGATATCCCTAAGTTGACTTGTCCTTCCTTGTCACAAAGCACACCTCAATGTCACACTAATGCATGAAGATGATGACCCTCTTAGATTCAAGGCAGCAACATAAGGGCATGATCAGTCTCCAATGTGAACCCTGATTTTGTAGATGGCAGAAAGTTTATAGGAGAGGGATCTTAGTTTAGGAATTATTATCCATTTACTAATCTAGTCTTGAGATCCACTTAATATGAGAAGATGTGCTCAAGGGATAAGCAATTAAATATCCAACTTAGGATTAGATAGGATTACAAAAACCCCTAGAAGCTTCTGGAAGAGGAAGCTTCGAGATTATTTTTAATTTGCCCAAATTTCTAGAATCGACGCACCCCTAGCAAAGAGTAAGTTGTTTTTTATTAGCATTAGTGAATAAAGGGGAAACCTCTGAATGCAGGTATCTAAAGGGGTACGGTGCAATGGGGCTTAAAAGCACTATTTTTTACTAGTTAGAACCATAAATTCATTTATTTGAAAATTTCATGATTAGGGCTTTGTGTAGGGATGATGACAACATGTTCACGGATGTGGATTGATCTAGTTTGTAGGCCTATAGACTAGATGCGACAAAATGGCCTATAATAAAAGGCACACTCCATGCCAAATTATTAACAATAGTATCCTTTTGAATGTTGTACACCCTTTTAATATCTTTCTTTTGGGGTAGACAATCTCTTAACAAGTGCTCTTCCCTACACCCCCACTACTTTATCAACGTTTTCCTT
This sequence comes from Pinus taeda, assembly GCA_000404065.3. Taxonomy (NCBI): domain Eukaryota; kingdom Viridiplantae; phylum Streptophyta; class Pinopsida; order Pinales; family Pinaceae; genus Pinus; species Pinus taeda. The sequence continues at coordinate 51,365 of APFE031500334.1, forward strand.
GGCTCCTTGAATTCTTATTTTTATAGTTGAGTTGGCTTATTCCACTTGGAATAGGAAACTTCTATTGGAAGTCACTCCTAGCTAGTAGGATGAACTTGACACTTTTCCTAGCCTTCCTATATCATGAGGATATTGATCCTTTCTTACTGAAACTATTCTTTTCCTATTTTTTCCATTTTGCACATAATTTAGTCTTATGCTTTGACTGGTCATAAAATTATTTAGCCTTCCAGATGGTATCCTCTAGCATTTATGGTTCATCAAATTATATTCAGACTTGATAGACTGTGGTAATCCACTGAGGAAGCACACGATTTTATCTTTCTATCCTTGATATAAGGTACATACTTAATAGTTTTATGAACCTATCACTATAAGATTCCATAGTAAGTTGTCCTAGCTTATGCTCATGGAATTATTTGATTTTCTCATCATAATACCTTTCAAACATTTATTTCTCCCTAAAGTATCTCTTAAACTTGCTCCACGTTAGCTTCTTCTCTCAAATTCCCTTAACATTATTGAATTTTTCCCACCATATATCAGCTTTCCCTCTCAAATTAAATATGGCTACTAGTGCCTTCATATTTTTATAGTAATTATGCACTCTAAAATATTTATTTAGGCCTAGAAGACATGCTTCAACCTCTTCACTCTTTCTAGCTTCCCCATCTGAGGTAGGAGGTTAGACCTTCTTAAATTCCTTGTAGTACACCCTTCACAACCCTTTTCTGATCTTTATCTTATGTAGTCCTAATTTATTTATTACACTAAACAACTTATCAGAATTATTAATTCCCTGCTTAGAGGTTTCTATTGAGGTATCATCATTGGTTACATCCTCTCTTCCACTCTTGTCCCTTTTTCTTGATCTTCTCACTTCTTCCTTGATTGTCCCTAGTCCATACTTCTAGATTTCATATGGGATATGGACTTGTTTGGACCTAGGACTTCCCCAAATATGAACACCAGGTTCATGTCGCTTTTGTTGTTATAGGTTTGATAGACTTTATAATATCACGACATTTATTTCTTTCTTATTTTCTTAGGCTCTCATGTTTTTCTCACTATCATCCTTATGACTCATGAGTTCAACTGTTAGGATTATAAGGGTATTCATCCAATCAGTAGGTGTCTCTAATGAACATTTCTCTTCTGACTCTTCTTCTTTATTACGAGAAGTTTTATCTAAATTGTATCAAACCATTTTGTTGCACATTACTTATTTTTTACTTATTTTTGAGATGTAACTCCTTATGTGCTAGAATAAAACACAATTATTAGTTTAAAACCATCAAAAATAATATTAAACATATTAAGCTACCTTGGCATTATAGTGTCTTTTAGCACTCTTCTAGACCAGATGCTCTTGTGTGGCCCAAGCAGCTCCTTTTCCCTTGCAGAATTGAATTGATCTTAAAAACGTGTTTCAAAAAATCCATATGTGACTTTTCCCAGTAAAAAGGTGAATATATATGAAGTTCCTATAATCTATATCTGTGTACAACATTTTAAATTTGAAAAAATAAATAATATATTTATTTATATTTTTATGTGGGGTTTATGGGTTTTGTCAGAAGTCCACCTAAAGGAGCCCATGGACTGACTGAAATAAAAAATTTGAGGTGGTATATATACACCCCTTGGGTAGGACTAATGGATATCATATGAGAGGTATCAATATTATACCCAAATTCCCCCACAGCAATTCTGCATTTTTCGTATATGTCTTGCACTCCTAGTCTATAAGAAACATGTGTTTCCTTGAAGAGATGTTCAGTTCCCTTATCTAGCATATCCTTGAACTTATTAGAAGGAATTCTATGTTGGCTTATATTAGATGGATCCAAAGGCAGGCTTCGTCAATACCTTTGCATTGCATCAGGTTGTAACTTTCTTTTACTTGTTGTTTTCCATTAATAAAGAGGCTCATGTATTGTTCCTGAAATATGTTTTCATGCTATAAATCTTAACTTATGATGTTATTTATGATGATATAACATATCTATATGCATGTACCTTGAATTCTATTATATTTCTATTCTTTTGTAATTGACTTGGAGGTTTGCACATCTTGGAGGAAGTTGAGGGTTTAGACACTACGAGATCTACTCCAAACGTAGGACCCAAGAGTACGTATCTTATCCAAATTTTTTGAATTTCAATGTTTGATATGCTTGCATAAATGTTTTTTTTGTTTTCTTATTCTGCTATATTGGGGTTCTCAAACTCGACTCTCGGGAATCTTTCCCACCAAAAGCATTGCCAACTCCACTAGGGAATACTTTTAAAGTATTTCCTAAAAGGGTTGTGTTGATTGATCTAGCTCTTTGGTATGTTACTTTATTTTTTTTTAGTCTTCTATAATCTTTCTTGAATTTATCTCTCTACCTAATCTTTTAGACCTGGGCATGTTCCTTTAATTTGCATCAATTTACTTTTTATATGCGTTTTCTTTTTTGAACAGTTGCATACATATGCAGTTGCATCTGTTTCATATCGTGTATACGTAGGTTGTTTCATATATAGTCACCTACATACACAACAATTATTTTGAACATTTGCATATATATGAAATGTTTTCATTTGTTAACTATTTTTATGGTTTGATCAAGTCTCTTGATGGTTTTGAAGTCTTTCTGAAGTATAAAATATTTTTGTTAATAGTCCTTTTTGATACCTTTCATTGTGTGAATAAAAGCTTGTGTCAACCTAGGTTTTCATCTCATGAAGCTTGTTGTATGTGAAATTGGTTTCCAAGTCTTCTTTGTGAAGTATTTGCATGTTTCTCTACTTTGGAATAAATTTATATTGATTTTAAAGTTGTTAATTGCCTAATTGTCTCCTTGTTTCCTTTTATGACCTAAAGCGTTATGAAACCAGCTCACAAAAAGATAGAAAAGATAGTTGAACGCCTTAGAATTCAGCCTCTTTGAAGGGGAAACCTCCTTTACATTACACAAATGAAAAATTCTTGGATGATACAAATGAAAAGACCTCCTTTCTATTATAGGAGTCTAAGGGGTCATAACATAATCAGAGCCGACATAACAATAATAATGTAAGGGCACAATAATAACAATAGTGGGCTTCTATGGGGCACAATAGTAACAATATGGGCACTACATGGGTACATCAATATAATAAGGGGGTTGTGCTAATTATAATAAGGGGTATACTAGTAGTATAGGGGCCTAACATGCCCCTCTCCTTCAAAAAATATTCTCCTCAACGATTGAGTAGTTCTTGATGCTTCTGTATAAACTTCTTGTCCTCCGATGTGGAATCTTCAGCAGGTAAGTTCTTCCACTTGATGAGATACTTTGAAATTGATTGATTTCGTAGCTGTATTGTTTGAATTGGGATCTTTTGGAACTTTTGAATAAGTGGCCATACTTCTTCATCCCTTGCCTCCATTTTCTTGAAGTGTCTTCCCATTCAGTAAGGTCGCCATTTTTTAAGTGCATGTAGTATTGCCAACATTTCCTTCTCACAAATAGCTTTCTTGAGATGTAGCAATAAAAATACCCAATCGCCTACATCAAAACATTTTTCACTACGATGTTGATCTACCTGTTGTTTCATTAGATTTTTCACCAAAGTGGCATTATCCTTTAAAAGTTGGAGAACTTGTTGTTGATGCACGATGTGATCTTTCACCACTTGAACCTTTTTCTTCTTGATATGTCCTTCTATCTTTAGAGTTTGAGGAGTGATAATTTCTTCCAATCTTTTACAATATATGGTCGGATTCATTTCTTGATGCTCAATGTGATCTTTCACTTCTTGAACATTTTTCTTCTTGATATGTCCTTCTATCTTGATAGTTTGAGGAGTGGTAATTC
>APFE031500334.1:55229-84300 GCA_000404065.3 Pinus taeda
TAACCCTTGTAGGTTGTGGAAGGCTAGGAGAAACAACACTTCCATGTTTATAGTTGTGAGGGTTAGACTTCCTTGTTGACATAATTTTACTTTCCACTATGTAACAAAGCCCTTTTACTCTTTCCAATTTTTGTGGTGTTGCTTTAAAGAAGGTGTTGCTCTTTGTATCCTCATAATGTGCTATCATTTCATCTATGAAAATTGACCACGTAACAAGTTGTTTACGAGAACAAAGCCCTTTATACCATAAAAATTGATCCAGTTCTAAATATGAAGATGCAATACATATCTTTTGTAACAGTGGTACACCATGTAGATCAAAATATTGCTCCATTTGAAGTATCCAATTTACCAGATCCTTGTCATCAAACTTCCTCATCTTGCTTTTTCTTAATTTTAGGAGCTAGATCTTGAAACGACTGTAACTTTGTACTTTTGGATCTTTAAGTTCTGAAATTTCGATTTATAGTAGCCCTCTGTGTCCTCTTTTCAATGCCACTAGTCTGATCCAAATTGGAATCTCCAAGGAAGAGTTATGCCAAATCTCCCACAGTGACCTGATTATAGATTAGTTTAGTATAGTGAACTTGTATGATGTGCCACGTGTCCCTGTTTCAACCTTTGGCTCCGAAAGATATATACAAGAAACTACAGTCCGTCCTCTTTCTGTACCTTCTTATGAAATTTCAATCTGATTCTCAGAGAGAAAGTTATGATGATTTTCCCCAAGTCACCTGTTTGGAATGTAATTTAGGAGTCTGCAAAAAGACCAACTTCCTCAGAGCATATCTCCGTAAATATAGCGCAAAAATCTTTGAAATTTGGACCTAAGGTTTAGTGCGATTTCGTCTCAAATGGGTTTTTTTTTCACTTCTGAAATGTTGCAGAAAAAAAGTTATAGCGAATATTCCAGGATGACCTATTTGGAGCAGCGAAACCCTAGAATCCAAAGCTCTGATCCCAAATGTTATGAAACCAGCTCACAAAAAGATAGAAAAGATAGTTGAACGCCTTAGCATTCAGCCTCTTCGAGGGGGCAACCTCCTTTACATCACACAAACGAACAATTCTTGGATGATACAAATGAAAAGACCTCCTTTCTATATATAGGAGTCTAAGGGGTCATAATATATCAGAGCCGACATAACAATAATTAATGTAAGGCAAATAATAACAATAGTGGGCTTCTATGGGGCACAATAGTAACAATATGGGCACTACATGGGTACATCAATATAATAAGGTTGTTGTACTAATAACAATAAGGGGTTACCCTAGTAGTATAGGGGCAAAACTTAAAGGTTTATCTCGTTTTCTTTTATTTCTATTCACCCTAAAATGATATTAAGTTCTTATACAAATCTAATATTTTAGTTATTTGAGGTATTTCTGACCTTCTAAATCTCTTGCATCTTTCTTTTCCAAATTCTTGAGGGTTTTATGCTCTTTTTTGGTCTAGTCTTTTCAAATTTTATGTTTGCAATTTTGACTTGGTGAACTTGAGTATTCTTCACCTATTTGGTTTTGAGGCACTTGAATTTCTTATTTATTTGAAGATTTGGATTTCCAATTGAGAAAAAGAAAAAGAAAAAGAATATAATTTTCTTGCCTTTTTATTTTATTTTTATTTATTTACATGGTAATCCTTTGTTTTACTTTCAAACATGCAAATCTTTGTGGTAGATTCAAACATATTTTTTTTTGATAAGTGCCATTGGCTTTGAAATTTGCTTCCTTTTTCTCCTTTGATTTGCCACTGTCTTACTGGTCACATTTGCTTACCTTTAGGGTTATGTTTGAATGTTGCATTTCCATACTATTTTGCATTAGGTTAAATGCATTTAGAACAGGTATTTAGTTTTTTTGTTATATTTTGAATGTGTAAATGCCTATTGAAAAAATAATATATATTTTTTTCTTTATTAGATTATCGTAGAACCGTGTAGAAATATCTTTCATCGAAGAAAAAGAAGGGTTGAATTTGCATGTAGCCTATATTTCCTTATTGATTTATTTTTACGTTGGAACATAATAAATTGCACTTTTATATCCCTTGTCCTAAATAACATACACTAAAATGAATGCTTAATAAAATGAACTGGACTTTTTTCATTGGTCATAGGAACATCAATAATTCTAAGGCATTCTAGAGCCTTGGAATAGGTATGTGGAGAGTAAACTCTCCAAGGCCACTCAAACTAAAGTATAGAAGTTGATTAAAGAGTGTAAACCTAGAATCATATAGGCTGTCCATGAAATCTCCTCTAACATGTGAGTCAAGCACAAGGACGTACTAAGATAAGGACAGAGAGATACCCCCTCTCCTACTTGTCTGACTACACTCTCATGATTGTTTCACCTAGTTTATAATTACAAACTGGTAAACTTAGGTTCCTTTCCTAGGGACCACATACGTGACTACGGGGGGGGGGGGCATGCCCATGATACTTAAGGCAGATGTTGTATCACTTTCGTAGTACTTTTAAAGGGTGCCCCGCGAAGAAAGGGTACTTTCACTAAGAAAGGATATTGTCTAGAATTCAGCGTAACTGTTCCTCATACCTTTGTCGGTAAGAATTGGTCCCTCATCATCCCAAATTTCCTTTGGAACGCCCCTTTATTCACGTTCCTGTATTTTGGAGTTCTTCCTAATCACCCGGAGCGGAAATGCTTGGATGTTGTTTGTTTGTCTGTATCTCTTGGATCGTTTTAGTGAGTTGTTTGTGCTCCTATCATGCTTTAGGTGTTTTTCATATTTTCTTTTTCTTTCGTAAAATATAGTTGAGCTTTCAATTTGTCGATCTAGGAGGCTTCATTGGCTTTCGGTTGTGAGTGTCGAGCCTTCACCTAGAAGGCGTAGGAGAAACTTAGCTAATTCTTTTGAACTAGTTCAACCTAACGTATTGGAGACAAATCCTTCATTAAGGGTTCCTGTTTCTTGGGAAGAGCCTAGTCTTGCTTATATTCTGGACAAAAATGTCTCGGTTCTTGCTAGGGTATTATTTCAACCCAAGAACCAAATAGAAGTAGAGTATGTTCTAGATTCCTCTAGGACTCCTTTAAGTCCTCTTCCTTAACATATTCCATACATTGTATCATATGTTGGTACCCTGAGTCATAGACTAGGTAGCCTCATTTACTCTCTCTCTCTTTGTTTTCATGGTTAATGTTAGTATCACTAGTACAATGTTGACAGTGTTGGACCCACAAACATGTCAAGGGATCTCCCTGGTAAGAAGTCTGAATTAGACCTCACATCGTTTGGTGTAGGAGTCCCAGTAGTGGGTTGTATGGCAATGTATTGACCATGATTCCACACAGAGGAAAGTAAGATAACTTTGTTGGTAGAAAGTGTGTGACCGGTGCAATGAGCCAAGGAAGGTGTATGAGAGGTTCTAACGCATGGGGGATGAGATGAGTGCACCCCTTGGAAACCTGTGATAGCATGGAGTTAAGAAGGGAACACACACGCAAAGATACATCACAACATGGAAGGAAAGTTAGCTAGCAATCCAAAGTGATGGTTAAACCAACAACACGTTTCAGAAAGATTCATACATACATACACAGATAGCTATACATGCATGCATAAGTAAACATATACATATATCATTTAGAGTAAACCAGATAGATAAAATACAATACAACATATGCATGAAACATGTTGGCTATTGTTATATTAAGAAGTGTAAGTTCCAGTCATACAATACGTCCATGTCCAACCACTATTTCTGACAACAGAATGTTATAGCAACAACCACCTGCTCCTCCAAAGAGATGTATTAGATCTGCGCAGTGGAGAAGCCAAGGCTCGTTACAATAATTTCCAAGCTTTCTCTAGATAATCTTATTGCAAGCTTGGCTGAACAAAAGCCTTTACAATGAGTTATGAGGGACTATTTATAGAAAACGGTGGCATAACCCTTGACATTCCCCTTTGTGATAGTGTAACTACCCTCATGACCCTTCACCTACTATATGATTGTTACATCCAACTATCGACACTTGACTTACACTTGACAAGACGTTACATTACAATGCACATGTACCCATGTGAGACAAAATGGCTTGAGAAATCCATGCTAGACATCACTATGACTTAGACAACCATGGAATTCCAACTCTTCAACATCCTCTTGATGATCAATATTAACATATTGATGGCAAGATCGGTAGTCCGCGATGGTGTCCGTGTGCTCCAAGGTGACATATTTCTAGAACCTGACTCTTGCCTCCATAGCATATAGGTACACTTCTCAGGATCCTCTATCCAACTCGTCTGAAATCATGCACATCATTGTCTTCAATGTGCCCGAACTGGCAACATACTTTTGCATGATGTTTGCACTAAAAGTCTGGGTTGGTGGCAATGCACATCAACTCGTCAATGTATGAGTCAAGCCTAGTGGGACTTGTGCCTTTGTCTTCACCTTGGATAGAGTCCCAGTAGATGGGATTACATGTGTGTGTACCACAACATCCATACTCTTGAATACATGTGCATGGGAAGCATGTACACTTGTGATGAGCTTTGGGAGCTCTTCATAGTTCTGGATTAGACGTTAGATACGTGCATTTAGCTTGAGTGCACTGGCCTTCATTATCTTAGGCAAGTGGAGTGGGGCTCCCTTGTATCTCATCGTCCATGTTTGTATGTAATCAATAGCAGCATGTATGTTCGCTAAGATATGTGCTCTCCTAGCACATCACTACTACCATTCGTTGAGATGGATCACTTCCTTATGCACGGTACCAAACTTGGAATACAACACCCACATAGCTATGTCAAGGGACAATACTTCATCTAGTATTGCCTTCTTTAGTTCAGCTCGGGCAGATGTTGTAACCAACTCTCCTCCTTGCTTGGTCGTTTGAAGTTCCTTATCCATTCGCTCATTCTCAGCTATCAGAAAGCAAACACTTGAGCTAGTGGCTTTGGCATATGCTTTGGTAGCATTGGCCAAGGCTATTGTATTTTTACACACCTATGACATGATAACTCATTCCTCAACTTGCGTAGGAGATTTGTGATCATCCGGAGTCGTCACTCTGCGATACTGCACAACTCTATGTTGAGACTTGCCAAATGAGATGTTATGCATCTCTCCTTCCAATTGATCTCCAAGGATCTCAATGCCTCCTTGGTTGCTTGAGACTTTCTCATCTACTAGATGTGGTGAAGTTGATGGGTCGACCTCTTGGTGGTGAGGCATGACGTCAATGTCCTACTCTGACTCATGCTGCTTCATATCCATATCCATTTGTTCAAGTGCTTGTTCTATCTCCTGAGCAAAGTCCTACTCCTGCAAGGGTTCACCCTATTCACCTAATGTCAACTGCTCTGATGAATCCACTACATGTACGGGCATTATTTTCTGTACACATTTCTTGCCCTATTGTACCTATTGTTTTTGCGCTTCCCTCTCCTATTTTCACAGCTTTGGTTCCTTCTGGAGTTGGTCTGTCAACTCATGCAACTCCTTCTCTATTTATTCCACTCTTCATTTCTCCCTTTGCCTTTGCACGATTTGCTTGCCGTGTTGTTTCCTCTTTGCTTGTATAGCCATAGCTACCTTCTCCACAAGTGGATCTGCTCAAAACTTGTCGTTTTTCTCTTTCTCCATGTGATCGACAATCTTCCTCTTGCCCTTGTCACACATTGGTATGTTCTCCTTTGTTGTTGTTGTTTCTGGTGCTAGTGCTCTCTGAGATGTTGCTTCACTTTTCTTTTCTAACCACTCCATAGTGAAGTTGACCTATTCATTGGGTCTGGAGAAATTGTACCAATATCTCCATGGGTCCTCCTGGGCCTAATGAAATGCCCCGTGGATCTAGTTGAACTATACTCTCGTGTAGTGATCTTTCATAATACAATACGAGTCATACAGATTGTAACTCCCGAGGTCGAATGGGTACTTCTTCATCTATTCTTCTTTGACATCCGCTTGCTTGAAACTCTAGATCTCGTATAACCCAATACACAATGGAAGAGCAAGCCAAAGTGCCTTCTTCTTCTGGTGTAGTCTAACTATCAATCCTACTGAGATGTGATATGCTACTTCCTGCATGACGAGCATGTCCAAGGAAAACTTCAGTAGAACATGTGAAGGCTTCTCCATGCTTAAAATTCATATGAAGGTGTCGGATGGTGGGGTATACCAATCAGCAATGTATATCAATGCCTCCATTGATGCCTTCAACATGTAGGGTGGATCATGTTCGAATATCTTCTTGTATACTGGGGTGAAAAAATGATCGGACAGTCGTGTGATAACTCCTCTGAAGCTGCATTCGCACAACAACTTACAATGCGTTCACAATAGTCTTCACCGATGACCATGCCCACTCCAAGCCGGGAAACTCCTGTCGGGCATAGATTGTATCCAATATATAGGCGGACATGTAGATCTCTACTTGCATACCTCCGGGTGACTTTCAAGCCTTCATTACCTATTCCTTCAGCTGATGAGCCAACATGCCGGACCAGCTACATGGTTTTCCTTCTCTTTCCAGTTGGTCCAGCGCAATCACCCAACTCTGTGGGAAGGTTTTTGTGATTTCTTGGTCATATAGTAGACAAGAAAATATGACCAAGTATTGATATGCCTTTTTTAGTATCTTCTTCTTGTAGATATGGTTGGGTTTCATCCTGAATCTAGCAGCTCCTTTACCGAGTTCTTTAGTATGTCTCTAGAGTTGGCACTGCTGTTGGGTAAGTTGAAGGGAGACTCCATGATGGTCACAGGCTCTGACATGTGATACATATCATCATAATCTCATTCCCAAAAGGTTGAAATCTTCATCATGTTGACACTGTTCAAGTTCATTGTCTCGCGGTTAGTGTGCAAAATGATCCAGTGTATCATGTCCATGCATGGGAACATGGCATATCTGCGTGAAATTTGGTACAAGCCAAACTTTTGAATGTTAACGTATACCTGGTGGTCCTCGAGGTCTTCCCAAAAGTGCCCATGAAAACATCATTGACCTCTTTCCATTTCAACTTGATGTCCTTGTCTAGAAACATCTTGGTATCTTCATAGATTCGTAGACTAGATGACACTAGCTCAATTGGTGCTCCAACTGCATTTTCGTTAGTGTCTTGTGATATTGCTCTATTGAAGGCCATTGATCCTATATTGCTAAGAAGGAGATGAACACTTAAAATATCTGGAGACAAGGTGACATGCATGGTAAGAAATCTGTTAGTGAAAACCAAAGAAAATTTGGGAATGACATGACACGTAACTGGGGATTGATACGCAACGATTACACAATTTCTTCTGGGAGGCTGAGAGACTAGCTGCGAGATTTGTGCAAAAAGAAGTATGGATTGTCTGGGGAGGCTGACTGGTTGTTGGATTTGTGCAATGCGTAATAAAGGCCAACTTCTGACTGTTAGAATTATGCAATGCACATTTCTAGCTCATGGTGACTATAGGCTCAGTGATTGCATTGCGTAATTTTCTGAGCCAGTAGTCATTTTCCCTCATATTTGTGCAAATAAAGCCTGGAGGAAAGCTCATGGGAAAAAATGTGCATTTTTGGAGAGGAAGGTAGAGCCTTCCCTCTCCGAAGGCCACAATACAGTCTCACTGAGGTAGAGTCTAGGCCAAGGCTGCCCAGACTCACCGACGGGCAACTGAAAGAAAATGTGAAAACCAATGCATGGTGATACTAAGTGTAAGTAGAAGTGATTGATCATGCATGCAAACATTGAATGAAAAATTCAGAAAGCAGATCAACATGCATGTGGGTGAAGCGAGTCACCGAATCGGCGATCGTTCATGAAAAATAGTTCTAGGAATGCGACAATAGTAAGATGTTGATGAAAACTAAAATGATGCTAGGAAAATCTAGTATGCATGTAAAAGACAACAAGCATTCAAAGAAATCAAGAAAATAACAGTCACACAACCTAAAACACAAAAAGAAATAGAAATGTTGAAAAAGACAAGTTGAGGCCACTTACCCGTGAATAGCTGAGCTGAATGTGTTGAAGAGTCCTAGATGTGTTGTGGGATGTTAGAGCTTCAAGCTCAATGTGAAAGAATAAGCTCTGATGTGTCGAATAAATAAGTTTGGGCTCATGACGCACATGCCACAAATCTAGGAAAAAGTGACACTTGGAGGGAAGATTCTAAAAAGATCTTTGCATGTAACCTCTAGCTTCTAAAAATATCTCTGTGAATCATGGGATACCTTTGCATGTTGGCTTTTTCTATTCTGGGAAAAAGAAAGCCATGCATGCAAGTCAAGTTTCCTTGGTCCCGGGTGGAATTGATCAAGCCAACTGCACATGCAAGAGGCTGCTTAACTACTGTGAGGAAATGCACATTTCTGGTTGGGAGCTCGGCTGGTTGCCCAGAAGATTTGTGCAATTTCTAGGAAGAGTAGTTGATTGCTTCCCAGATTTATGCAAATCATGGTCTGAGCAACCCAGTTAAGGAGTACACAATTTTCTGGATGAAGCTTGCTCAGCAGAATTGCACAATTCTAGAGCCTAGCAAGCTGCCAGTCAGAATTGTGCAATTTCTAGAGGGAAGGCTGATTTCCCTACAAATTTGTGCAAATTCTTGAGGGAGCTGCTTAGCTTGCTACTGGGCCAAGTCTGGATGAACAACATATGAGGGGAATGCATCAATCGTTGATCGACAGGCTGTCTTTCTACAAGAAAATCACTGGAGATTGTTTACTTGACGAATAAAGACATGCTGCGGTGAAGGGTTCGTAGGGAGGCTCCAAAACGAAGCTAAGGAAAATTTTTGGAGGGTGCTTGTAGCCACTACAACACCTAGTGATACACTGGTAGAACTCCAGCTCTCTAAATGGATCTTGTTCGTGAAAAGAAATTCTAACACCTCCAGAGGTATTGTTCAGTTCTCAACTTGTCTTGGTTTTCAAACTAGCTTCATTGTAAGATGTAGCATATGCCAAGCTCTTCGTCAATTGACACACATTCCAAGCCAAGTCAAAACAATTGTTTCAATTGGGGTTGAGGGGTATATCGATGCACAAGAATTATAGTCGTCAAAGTCTTAGTTTCATCTCTGTGTTGCTCCACTGCCAGCAGGTGTGGATAGTACCCCGACGGAGTCACATATGAACACAAGCATGGCTCCGCTACTAGTGAGCCTATTCAGTACATTGGTGGAGTTACTTGCATCACCTCTTTGTGTAGGAAGCCTTTCTCTTCTTTCTCCTTATTCATTTTTCATTTTCATTTTTTTTTTAATTTTTCATTTTTTTATTACTCTGCATAACACTTATTCATTTAAGAGGCAGAAGAGGGATCCCGACTTATTGAGAGCATAAGAGGTTTTTTTAGTAGATAAGTAGTCTATTATACCTCTGACATGCCTATTAAGGTTTTCTGCCTCACCTTACTTTACTTGACTAAGTTGACAAGGGTTAACCAAAAAACAACTGACTAGAGTAGGTGACACTAGTTAGTGTGCAAGTGTTGTGTTTTCACCAAGGTTCACATCGAACAGTACATATTTTCCATCTACGTATCATGGAATAAAAATAACAAGTTCTTCATATAGAGGCAATATGACAGATAGCCAAGTAGTAATAGTTGCACAAGGCCTCTTGTACTTTACCCATCTTGTTTCAAGAGTTATACATGGTTTCATGTGAAACTAGCCTATGAACGAAACAAGCAAACAAACACAAAGAAAAGCAAAAGCAAAATCAAAAGCAAAAGCAAAGCGAGTAAGCAAACAAGCAAGAAAACAAAGAAACAACCAAAGAAATTAAGAAAACAAGCATGAAACCAAAAAAACTGAAAGCAAACACTACTCCTACTCCTAAGCTAACGATGCATGGGCCTCATCATGTGAAGTGACATTTCCAATGTAGCCATCGGTGCACTGGTTGACCCATGTTGATGAAGGCTTGGTCTGCAAGCAACCCAGTTGTGTGAACCAGCAAGCAAGAAATATATAACAATGAATAAAAACACACTTCATGTTTCAAAGTGCCCACAAGGCATAAGTGAGTGTAAGTACATGACAAGCAGTCCATGGACTTATCACGGTGTTGTGCGACACTACATGCAGCTTTGAAGCATATGCACATTCTTGACTGTGACATGCAAGTAAATGAAAGAAATAAAGACAACTTTTGTCATGCACGTGTGCTTGCAATGTAAGATTCCACCAATGCATGAGCAATGGGATCATGCATTTTGAGTGGAGGAAGCATGATCTATGTGTGAGATTGATCTTCAATGCATACAAATCAGTGATGAGGATCCTCGGTGATTCAACAATTTCGTGACCGAAAGTGAAATGAACCTCAGGATAACAAGGGCCTGACATAACCATCAGCTTGGGCTAAAGTGCCTTGATAGTCTCGGGTGTTTCTACTTCATCATCAGATAGATCATCAAAAACTGGTGGCTTCTAAAAATCAACTGCGATAGAATCATGATCCTCATCAAATATGGGAGTTAATAAATCACGACAGCCATGATTAGAAAAATCGATTATTTCATCGGCATCCTCATGATTTGATAAATCAAATAGAGGGGTAGATGAAAAGCGAACAAACTCATCCTATGTGTTTCTGGAAAAGAAAGAAGAAAGATCAAGTGGGATTTCAATGAGTAGCTTATCCTCTCTGTTGTCGAATGATGGACCAACATCTGGTGTGTCCTGCGAGTGATCAATAATGGGTGCATCCGTGGATGAAGATACACATGAACAATCATGGATGGCAGGTTCACCAAAGGTGTCATGAATGAACAGAGGAGGCTCAGACGGATGGGAGTCATCCTTCACCGAGTGTTGATGCTCAAGCTCCCACTCATACCCGTCATGAATGACAATGCATGTTGGTTGTGCAACACCAACTCTGTTAGTGGCTTGTTCCTCATTCATAATGAGTGTAGAGTCTAAAATGTAAGAACACAAGACAGTATCATATGGAGGAATAGCCGAGTGCGAAGATGGAGGTCATGGAACAATATGCATATGACAACTTGAAGGACTCACAACCAAATCTATGAGAAAATTAAGTGAAGTGATGTTGGGAGGATGTGACAGCTGGTGTGTGAACATGATCTTCAACATCACTCTATAGTGGTGGAGCTATTTGATGAGGGGATGGCAGACATTCACTTGTGACAATGACCGCAGTCGTCTATGATTGCGTAACTCCATCACTGAAGAATGCTGAGAAAGGCTTGATTTCAAACTTCTTCTTGGGACGAGCAGATTTCTTAAGGAAATACTCAAATCGGTCCCAAAGATAGAAAAATTTCATCTAGCTCCTCGGAGCTTGAAACTACAAGTCATGGAAGCACTGCCAAGAATCCATAATTGATTCATGTGGAGCCTTCTATTGTTGTAACAGTTTTTGGTGAAGATGCTCTGGATCAAAATGATAGAAAGTGTCTTCAATGAGATCATAGAAGTGTTGAAGTGAGTGCATGATATCAGCCGGTAGGCTCCACAACCACCTAAGTGGAGATTCACGAAGTGTGTATGCAAGCAGCAAGCTGGCCTTTTCATCAGAACATCCATCTTCCTCATGAAGCATGGAAATAAATTCATGTGAGAACTCAGGCCAAGCCACTTCGCCTTCTCCACCATACGTGTAAGTGGACAAGTGATCCAAAAATTCCCTCATGATGGTAGCATCTTCGTGATTTGAAAAACATTGCGGAGTGAGGAGAGTAGAAGAATCCATGATAGATATGCAAAGGTTCAAAATAGGATGAGAGGACATAGCTTGTCATCTGGCCCTCCTTCTAGCGCCAAAAATGTTGACAGTGCTGGACTAGCCAACATGTTAGGGAATCTCCTCGATAAGAAGTCCCAATTAGACCTCAAACTGTTTTGTGTAAGAGTCCCAGCAGTGGGTCGTATGGTAATTCCTTGACCGTGATTTCACATAGAGGCAAGTAAGATAACTCTGTTGGTAGCAAGGCTCTGAATGGTGCAGTGAGCCAAGGAAGGTGTATGAGAGGTTCTAACACATGGGGGTTGAGATGAGTGCTCCACTTGGAAACCTGTGATAGGATGGAGTTAAGAAGGGAACACATAAGCAAATATACATCACAACATGGAAGGAAAGTTAGCTAGCAATCCAAAGTGGTGGTTAAACCAACAACACGTTTCCGAAAGATTCATACATACATACACAAATAGTTATACATGAACGTGTAAGTAAACATATACATATATCATTTAGAGTAAACTAGATAGATGAAATAGAATACAACATATGCATGAAACATGTTGGCTCTTTTTATATTAAGAAGTGTAAGTTCCAGTCATATAATACATCCATGTCCAACCACAAGTTCTGCCAGCGAGACATTATAGCCACAACCGTCTGTTCCTCCAAAGAGATGTACTAGCTCTACGTAGTGGAGAAGCCAATGTTTATTACAATATTGTCCAAGATTTCTCTAGATACTCCTATTGGAAGCTTGGCTGACCAAAAGCCTTTACAATGAGTTATGAGGGACAATTTATAGCAAAGGGTGGGGTGACCATTGACATTCCCCTTTGTGACAATTCAACTACCCTCATGACCCTTGACCTACTCTATCACTGTTACATCCAACTATCGACACTTGAATTACACTTGAAAAGACGTTACATTACAATGCACATTTACCCATGTGAGACAAAATGGATTTAGTAAGCCATGTTAGACATCACTATGACTTAGACAACCATGGAAGTCCAACTCTTCAACATCCTCATGATGATCAATAGTAACATATTGATGCCAAGATTGGTAGTCCGCAATGGTGTCTATGTGCTCCAAGGTGACATCTTTTTGGAACCTAACTCTTGCCTCCATGGCATCTAGGTACACTGCTCGGGTTCCTCTGGAGGACACTCACTCACTTGTGGTAGACTAGAGGACACTCACTCAACTAGTGCTCCAGCTTCATTTCTGTTAGTGTCTATTATACAACAAAATGACCTCCTCATCAACTCAGAGGTGAAAGACATGATAACTAAAGCAAAGACCACAATTGCAAGCCTTGATTCCACACTAATGCTGGTTACACACTAAAAACCTAGTTTATAAAGCTTTTTAGCAAGCCTAAGGGTGTGTTAGTGACCCTTCTAACTCAAGTTGTTAGACCAGGGGTAGCATTAGTGAAACTAAGGGAAGTTCAATGGGTCAAGCCAATGAATTGACTCACAAATATCTAGATATTTATCCCTAAATTTGCTCATGAAAAGCAAGGAAACATCCAAAATCAAGATATTTGGAGGATTTCTAATCTAAAAAAAGAAGGCAAATGGGAAAGAGCTGAAAAGCAGAGAAATTTCATTGCTTTTGCCCTAGTGAACTCTAGGAGGAGCTTGGCAACCCTAACTCGATTGCTATATAAGAAAAGTGAGGGTTATTGTGAAAGATGTCAGAGCATTTGAAAGGATAGCCCACTAAGTTGTTGTGAACTGCAATATACTTGAAGAAGTGAGTTGAAAGAGAGAGAGAGAGAGAGATGAAGAAGGGGCAAGGGAAGACTAATACAACAAATGGTTGTAATCACTTCTATTATTAATAAAAAACTGTAGTTGTGTTCCCTACTCCATAGTGTCGGTAACATTGTTCATTGAGTTGTTCATTTCGATACTTGTTTAGATGAGTGGTTTAGTTGTATGAAAATAGATGTTCATTTTGCATTCTTATATTAGTTTTCAATATTGTATGTTGTGATTGTGTTTGCCTTCCTATTGTGCAGGAATTGATTTGGAGCCGGCTTTGAAGGAGTTCTTCTTGGCTGCATAGTGATCTCCAAACAAATCTAGAAGGAGACTTGAGGTAATCGTCTTTCCATACTTTGTTAACTTATATTTGATATATGAACATGTGTATAACTTGGTAGCTTCTGCAGATAATCTTACAGTCTGTCAAAGGTCCCCGGAAGGCCTTTGAGGGTAGTTTTCATTCTCCATACATCGTGCATTTTACCCCACAACAGAATTGGCAACTCCCCTGGGGACTATACATCTAGTTCCCGGTTTACCGAGACTATTCTCAGTTCTCTCTTCCTTCTAAGAGCTCCCTACTCTTCAGCAATCCTTTTCTGATCCACCAAATATCTTGTTGCATCCTACTAGTATACATTCATCTCAGAAATTGATCTTGGAAGCCCTTGTTGTGAAAGATTTCCCACACTAACGCAGGTTACCAGGCTACACAGAGCTTTATAAAGCACTGTGCTTGTGTACAGGGAGCGTTAGTGACCCTACTAACTCTTTATAACCATTATTACAGAGCATTAGTATCCCTTTGCCTTCCTTTCCAGTATTATTTGTGGACCAAAAGGGATGGAAAATCATCTCATGGGCTGAAATATGATCTGTAACTATATTATGTCAGCACAATTGGTGTCCTAGAAATTTATTTTTAGGAAAAAGTTTTGGTTTTTCTCTCTTAAAAAACATCTTTTATGAAAGAAAGACTAATAATTTGTATTCATCCTTCTGTTTAAATAGTTGTGAGTTGCTTCATTTTGGTTTTCAGTAGTTTTTAGGAAATATTGGAAAATAATCTTTTGGTTATGCATGTGTTGAAAAACTATAGATGCACAGATGAAACTATGAATATGTGAAAAATATGAATATGTAGAATAAAGCTTGTTTGAATCAAATTGAAAAAAAAAATCAGAGCATTGTTTTGCATGATTTATTGAGTCAATAGTCTCCATGTTTCATATGTCAACACCCCTACCGAAGACAAATAATCAAGTACACATAAAATTAAAATTAAAATCAATCAGTTACCCTTTTGAGCAAACCAACATTAGCTAGGCTAGGATCTTGGGATAAGCATGTGAGTGAACTGCCCAAGGTTGAAAACCAAAAATAGTGTCGTTAACAAGCGAAAAATTCCTTCTGCACTCATATTTTCGGGACCACTCCACTAACAATGGAGCAAAATATGAGAAAACATCAAACTGTAATTGAAGGTAGCCCGCCTTCTCTTACAAATCCTTTGGGCATTTTGTGTATTGTGGGTCCCTTCGGGGATTTCAGAACTGAGTCGAGGACTCATTATCCTACCCACACAATGAGCTATCTACAACTATGTCCCCTCTGGTGATGTCTGTGATCTAAGGTATCTCTAGTGGCCAAACTTATAGGGACTTACACAAGGTGACTGACCTACTTTGTCTTCAGTTTTTGGGAGGGTGCTCTTCTTCACGAGAGTACTTGGCCCCTCAATCTGAGGTTCGGGCAAAGCTCTAAAGTAACTATAACTATACATCTAGCCATCTTTCTCTATTATTCATTGAGATACTGGGATTCATCTCCAGTGATCGGTGCTTATTAGACAAGGTATTTTTCCTCTGTTTGCTGATTGATAGACTTAGTGTATTTTTTATATTAGGTACCTGAGTGTTATCATTTTGAGACTCAACGAATATCATGATAAAATTTATTGATAAAATTAATGGTCACCGTGGCTACATCCAGCCCTCGTTGTCACTCTAGACGATTGTTAGGACTTCCTCCACTCATTGTGGAGGATCTGCTGAGTTCCATTGAACTGGATTCCCCATATTCAGGGGATTAGTCTCCTAGATCTCACACGAGATCTTTTTGGACTACCGACAATTCAAGTTTGCCGAAGGATTTATTTATAGAAGGATTCCTTCCTTCCTTTAAAACTTCACTCACGAATCCATTGGAACCTGTCTTCACTCCCGTGGTACCTGTACTTCTTGCTTCGGTAGTTGGAACATTTCCATCTATCCAGTCGACGACTAATGGGTCATGGAACTTTGTGGACACTTTCGATCCTCCACCACTTCCCCAGTCGACAGTCATCACAACACCGGTAATGGTGAATCCCGCTATACCATTTGTCACAGGTACAACCACTCACGTGACAGCATATCCAAGTGGAACCCAGCAGATGCCAGGTTCCACCCCTATGGTGCCAAACAACATACCTTTGACAAGTGCCACATACAGTGCTCCCTATAACACTCAGTGTGGCACTGTGGGCGCAGTTCCTGTTTACCAACAACATGGTCAGCCGCCAATGTATAGTTCAAACCCCTAGACTCATATACCTGGGGGGGTTCCCAATATGCACATGCTGATAGGGAACGTAACAGTTCCCCCTCCATTCTCAAGCATGCATGGTCAGTCAGTAATTGACATGAGTGTCCCCTCTGTTAATCAAGGCCAAATGGCCAGTTCCGTGTTAGGTGGGAATCCATAAGGGGTTCCCAACCAGTCCATGGGGGTACCTACTCACATCTTCAAATGAGTCAAGCGGGCACTGCTTATACTGGGGGAAATTCCATACCCTAGTATCAAAATCCTCATGGAAAGCCACTGTACAACACCATACCTCAAAGCAACTACTACACCACGCAACCCATGTATAATATGGGAAACCAAATGATGGGAGAAGTGCAAAGCTCCTCAAGTCATCCGTCATCACCATGGTCCAAGCTGGGGGCACCTAACTCTTTGCCTTTCTTGGCAACGTTGGATATACCCAACTTATACAAGTTTACAAATGATCCCATCTATCACAACTTACAATGGCCACCGATCCCACGTAAAATTCCAATGGACATCCCGAAGATTAATGGAAAACAAGGGGAGGATCCAGGCACCCACATCACTACCTACCATTTTTGGTGTGTTTGAAACTCTATGGTGGATGATAATTTCCAGTTATGTCTTTTTCCCCACACCCTCACTGGCAATGCAACGAAATGGTAATTGAGTTACCACGTGCGTTAGTAAACACCTTTGACACTTTAGCGATGGAAATCCTAAAGCACTTCCAATTACCTATCTGCTATGAGACTGGGACAGAGCTCCTCACTTCATTTCGTCAGGATACCGCCACCCACATCTCCGATCATATTCATGAATGGAGACATAGGCGGAGGTTAGTAAAATCTCCCATCCCAGACTTTCTCTTAACAAACTGGTTCTGCAGGTCCTTACTTCCTCAAATCGCTAGAGATGTCGCTCTAGGTGGTGTGGTCACTGAAGACCAATCCATACGTCATGCCTGGCACTTAGATCTGATATATTCATAGTCTAGCACTCTTTACAATATAATCCCCAATGCTCCTAGTAACCCTAATGCTTCTGCCACTCAGCACCCCAGAGTGCATGCCGACAATATTGTCGGTGCAACCTTTGGGGCCGCTGTAAAACAACTCAATGGTTCCATCTCCAAGCTGGTAGTGGACCCCTCTACCAATATGACTGCTTGTCCTGCCACTGCGATAAACTCTGTGCAGTCTACACAAAAATCCATTGGCAAGAACAAGAAGAATAAGAAAAAGACTGCTCCTTCTAAAGAGCAGTAACCAAAGCAGCCCAACCCAAAACAGAAGGCCGATGTGCCTACTGACGAGGAAAAGGATAAAACCACCAGATATCCATGCAAACTCTGTGTTGAAGACCACACGACTTGGCGTTGTCTACAGCTTTAGGAATGCACAAAATACCTTGCCAAAAGAGATTCTAGTAAGGCCCCCACTGTCCTTAGAAATCCTTTTCCCACTCAACAACAACAAAATCTTATTGCAAACCAACCACAACCCCCACAAGGGGGCAACGATGGTTCACAACATCCTTCAGTTGGTGAAGGATCTTCTACCATTTTCACATTTGAAACTCTAGAACTCACCAGAAGAGCCAAATCTTATGGAGCTCCTGTCGCTCCTACAGCAGAACCATCCTTAGGTGAAAACCCACCGTCGCCCAATGATTTTCATATCGAAAGACAAGTTGAGGACCTTGTAATTCGACCCCCAAAAGGGGCACTTTGACACACAACGCACAGTACATCTCCACGTGCTGCTCAACACTACAACATTGTAGAAGATTTGGTGCAAGCGCCATCGGCTATGTCGGCTCTCGAAGTATTACAAACATGCCCAACACAACAAAAAGCTTTGCTTTCGGCTATTGGTGATATCAACCCTAAGGATTCCACGCTTGCTATTTTCGACATGGACAAGTGTAAGCCTCCCCTTCCTCACCAGCTTGCATTCCAGGTGCATATAACTTCGAAAGGTAAAGGTATACACAAAATTGTCATCGATGAAGGTGCTTCTACCTGCATCATGTCGGCTTCATGTTGGCTCACCCTGGGTTCTCCAACCCTAACCCCAATGTTGAACTCCCTGAAAGCTTTTGACGGCCACACCTTTATCCCAAAAGGATACCTAGCTAGTTTCCCCATCACTTTGTGTGGGAAAACCATAACGGTGGAAATAGAAGTCGTAGAGAAAAAACTCAACTATAATCTCTTGCTGGGATGCAGTTGGACATATGCCATGATGGCCATCGTATCTACTGTCTTTCACATCATCCAATTCCCATTAGATGGAAAGGTAGTTATAATAGATCAATTGTCTTTCTGTACCCTTGATTATTCACCATTACCAAGTGGCTACGTACCCCTAGTAAGAGGTGGAACTGACTCTTATCTCAGTTTAGGTACCGGTCTACTAAAGGCTTCTTCCCTCATGGGTTGTTTTGCTCTTCATTCGCCGAAGGTTTCACAGATGGTCAATATGATTTCAACTATTCCTCATGAACAGACCGATCCATGGATCTGACCAGATCCTTCAGACATTGACACATACGGAGAAAAAATGTCGTTGTTACTAGCTAAATTAGCCTACGAAGCCATTCAAATTGCATCTGAATCTCCAGTCACTTTGGTTTCGGCCAACAGTACCACTACCCCTCCCATAATCGCTCCTTCTTTCAATCCACTCAATCAAGTCCTACATAAAGACAAAGTTATTAGAGATATCATGGGTTTAGAAGAGCGACCTTGGGAAGACTCACACCATCATGTTTCGATATCTGATTCAGACATGATTCCTCTTCAAATCCTATCACTTGACGCACATGAAATCATTTCCTCACTGTATACAACTATCCAACCTTTGGACTCAGAAGGAAACAAGGGCAATATTTCACAAACATTGCTCCTCGATATTTCTGTCATGACAAGCATCATGGAAAACATACAGATTGGAGCCAATGGCAATCTTGAGAAAATTGTGAGCTTCACCTGCCCTTTTAAGGACTTCTGCGGTGTTTTCCATTGGTCTTATGAGGAAATGCATGGCATAGACCCTTCTAGTGTCAAGCATGAGATCAGGGAAGATCGAGCATTCTTTTTATGCTATTTTTCTTGCTAATTAATCTGAAAAAACCTCGAGTCTCCTTTTTCAGGCTCATTATTTACCATGAAGAAGATCAAACATTCTCTTTATGGTATTGTTCTTGCTCGTTAATTTGAAAAATCCTCGAGTCTCCTTCTTCAGGCTCATTAAACTACCGTGAAAAACATTGAGTGTTCTTTTTATGGTATTTTTCTTGCTCGTTAATCCGCAAAACCTCGAGTCTCCTTCTTTGGGCTCGTTAAACTACTACAAATATGATTAGAGCACGTTTTGAGATATTTTATTTCTCTTTAAAAAATATAAACATATCTGAGTATTTATCATTGAAATCATTAAATCTATGCGATGATAGTTAGATAGCTTTTTGTGATATTTTATTGCTCTTTAAAAAATAGAAACATCTCTGAGTTTTCATCGTTGCGCTTGTTAAATCCATACAATGATGCTCTGAGAAACTCTTTTTTGATTTTTTTTCCAGCTCATAAACTGAAAAAGACCAAAGGAGCATTCTTTTTAGGTGCTTTGTTCTCGCTCTTTAAACTGAAAAAAAAAATCCCAAGCTTAGTCTTTCTTCTCTTTAAACTTGATGAAGATGACCCGAGCATTCTTTTAGGTTCTTTTCTCACTTGTTAAACCGAAAAATCCTAAGTTTTTGTTACCAGGCTCGTTAAAAAGATACGGGAGCAGCAAGAGCACTTACTTTTTTGGGACCATTTCTCGCTCTTAAAATAGAAAAATCACCGAGTTTTTTCCCTCCTTCGATCTCATAAAACTATGAAGAAGGGATGAGCCATTCTTTTCCCTCTTTTTCTCTCTCACTAAACTGAAAAAGATACCCTAAGTTTTCTTCATCTGACTCACTAAACATTTTGATGAAGGTATTGAGTTTGTCATCACATGACTCATTAAAAATTCACGACGAAAAATGAGTTTAGTCTATCGCCTCATACTCATAACAAAATGAGGTTGACATCTATTGAAAATAAGTTTCTCTTTATCCAGGTTCAATAGATTAATTAACAAAAAAGTATCTGATCTGGGTATACTATTAACCTTTTGTCGCACTCGGTTAACAACTATGATAAAGGGACCACCATGGAGTCTCTCTTTACAATCTTTTTAGACTCTCTCAAAATGAAAAGACCACTGAGTTGTATAGTTTGGACTGTTTAAATTACACATACAAGATATAGATTCATTCTTTTTCGATACTTTTCAGACTCTTAAAACATGAAAAAATCGATGAGTTTTCCTATCTGGAATCATTAAACTAATCTGATAGGGCAAAGAGTCACTCTTTTTGCGGTCCTTTTCAGACTCTTTAAAAATGACAAAGATTGATTAGTTTACCCGTCTGGACTCATAAAATTAATCAGACGGGGGAAGTGGACAATACAACTACATTCTGTACTTGAAAGCGTGGTTTGGCAGCAGTCATTCCCTTGAACATGGTACTCCCTCAAATAAACCTTCCTTGTGATGGCCTCTCAATATGAACCCTACCATTCTATGAGTTTTAGCCTATATATCCTGATGTAACTATGTCTCTGTATCCTAACACTCTGTAGTGTTCATGAGTCTAGTGCTGTTTGGTTAAAACTGTTGTCATGCCTTCTATTGTTCAAGGGTTACCCATTTGTTTCCTCCAGCAACCGATCAAACATATCCTTTCATCATGCCCTCCGTTGTTTAGATCCAAATGCTCAAAAGATTCCTCAAAAATCAAAATCATTCTTGTCCCATTTCGTGTCGATTGATGTAGGACACATCATTTCCTACCTTTCGAAAGGTTTCTTCCTATCGACTTCAACACTCTATCTAGGAAGGTAACCAAGAAACACATTCAGTGCCTTAGTAATTGCAGACATTAGTGGCAGGTTACCTTTTTCTTGATCAAGAGTTCTTATTATTGGCTCCTGGTTAAGCGATTCTACAGGTGTTCGATGACAAATAAATCTTTCATACTCGCTAGTTTGTACTATGCATCTTGGAGACCATCACCATTATCGATGGCCTTCCTCACATCTATTAATGGTCTCCATTATTGACTCGTAATCAGATTATTTGATGCATGTTCAACATCAACACATATTTTTGACATTTATCAATTTATGCTATTGGGTGAAGCGGAAATCAAGACCTTGGGTAGAGGCTTGCTCATTCAGCTTTGTTTCCTCTCCCAAGTTGCAGATATTGTTTTTTGGAGACAGTTGTTTTAGGATGATTCTATTATGACACTGGATTCGAATTTTTCTTATCGGCGGCCAACCTTGTTATATCTCTTCGGAGAAGGTTACTCTGACATAGCAACTAAGCATGGGAATGCCTGACTCAAGACATGATTTTAGTAGTTTTATATATATGTCTTGTATCAGGTTTTCCTTCCAGCCCAAAGATTCTTCTCTCTACAAATTTTGACAGAAAATTATAGTTTTAGTAAAGTATTTTGGCTCGTCTCTACCTCTGATATCATACTTTAGGGGGCATTTGTTATATAATAAAATGACCTCCTCATCAACTTAGAGGTGAAAGACATGATGACTGAAGCAAACTCCACAATTGCAGGCCTTGATTCCACACTAAGACTGGCTACACACTGAAAACCTGCTTTATAAAGCTTGTTAGCAAGCCTAAGGGTGCGTTATTGACCCTGCTAACTCAAGTTGTTAGACCAGGAGCATTGTTACTGAAACTAAGGGAAGTTCAATGGGTCAAGCCAATGAATTGACTCACAAATATCTAGATATTTATCCCTAAATTTGCTCAAGAAAAGAAAGGAAACATCCAAAATCAAGATATTTGGAGGATTTCTAATCTAAGAAAAGAAGGCAAATTGGAAAGAGCTAAAAATCAAAGCAAGTTCATTGCTTTGGACCTAGTGAACTTGAGGAGGAGCTTGGAAACCCTAACTTGATTGCTATATAAGTAAAGTCAGGGTTATTGTGAAAGAGGTCAGAGCATTTGAAATAATAGCCCACTAAGCTATTGTGAACTATCATATCCTTGAAGAAGTGAGTTGAAAGAGAGAGAGAGAGAAGAGAAGAAGGGGCAAGGGAAGACTGATACAATATATGGTTGTAATCACTCTTCCGTTATTAATATAGAACTACAATTGTGTTCCCTACTCCATAGTTTCAGTAACATTGTTCATTGAGTTGTTCATTTCGATACTTTTTTAGATGAGTGGTTTAGTTGTATGCAAATAGTTGTTCATTGTGCATTCTCATATTAGTTTTCAAGATTGTATGTTGTGATTGTGATTGCCTTTCCTTTGTGCAGGAATTGATTTGGAGCCGACTTTGAAGGAGTTCTTCGTGGCTACATAGCAATCTCCAAACAAATCTATAAGGAGACTTGAGGTAATCCTCTTTCCGTACTTTGTTAACTTATATTTGATAGATGAACATGTGTATAACTTGGTAGCTTCTGCAGATAATTTTACAGTCTATCAAAGGCCCCCGAAAGGCCTTTGAGGGTAGTTTTCATTCTCCATACACCGTGCATTTTACCCCACAGCAGTGTCCTATGATCTTGATCTTTTGGAAGCCATTGATCCTATAATAATAAGAGGCAGATGAACACCTGAAAGATTTGGAGACAAAGTGACATGCATGGAAAGAAATCTGTTATTGAAAACCAAAGCAAATTTGGTAATGACATGACACATACCTAGGGATTGAAAGGCAAATATTGTGCAATTTCTTCTGGGAGGCTAAGAGACTAGCTACCAGATTTGCACAAAAAGTAGTTAGGACTATCTGGGGAGGCTGACTGACTAATATATTTGTGCAATGCAAAATATAGACTAACTACTGATTGCTGGAATTATGCAATGCACATTTCCAGCTGGCAATGATTACAGGCTCAGTGACTACATTATGCAATTTTCTTGGCCAGCAGTCACTATCCCTCAGATTTGCGCAAATAAAGCCTAGAGGATAGCTCCTAGGCAGAAATGTGCATTTCTAAAGAGGAAGGAAGAGCCTTCCCTCTTCGGATTGCACAATGCGGTCTCAATGAGGTAGAGTCTGGGCCAAGGCTGCCTAGACTCGCCGATGGGTAGCTGAAAGAAAATGTGAAAGTGAATGCATGGCGATACTGAGTGTAAGTAGAAGTGATTGATCATGCATGCAAACATTGAATGAAAGATTTAGAAAACATATCAACATGCATGTGGGTGAAGCGAGTCGCTGAATTAGCGACCGTTCGTGCAAAACAGTTACATGCATGCAACAACAGTGAGATGTTGACGAAAACTAAAACTCTACTACGACAAGCTAGTATGCATGTAAATGACAACAAGCATTCAAATAAATCAATCAAACAACACTCACACAAGCAAAAACACAAAAATAAATAGAAATGTTGAAAAAGGCAAGTTGAGGCCACTTACCCATGAATAGATGAGCCAGATGTATCGAAGAGTCATAGATGTGTTGTCGGATGTCAAAGCTTCAAGATCGATGTGAACGAATGAGCTTTAATGCATCGAATAAATAAGTTTGGGATCATGACGTTCATGCCACAAATCTAGGAAAAAGTGACACTTACAAGGAAGATTCTAAAACGATATTTGCATGTAACCTCCAGCTGCTAAAAATAGATCCCTGAATCATGGGATTCCTTTACATGTTGCCTTTTCCTATTCTGAGAAAATGAAAACTATGCATGCGAGTTAAGTTTCCTTGGTCTCGAGTGGAATTGGTTAACCTAACTGCACATGCAAGAGGCTGCTCAACTGCTGGGTGGAAATGCGCATTTCTGGCTCGGAGCTAGGCTGGCTGCCCAGAAGGTTAGAGTAATTTCTAGGCAAAGCAACTGACTACTACCCAGATTTGCACAAATTCTGGGCTAAGCAGCCCATCTGGGAAGGATTGTGCAATTTCCTGGATGAAGATTGCTTAGCAGAATTGCACAATTATGGAGCCCAGCAGATTGCCAGTCATATTTGCGCAATTTTTGGAGGTAAGGTTGATTTCCATCTAGATTCATGCAAATTCTTGAGGGAGTTGCTAGACATGCTACTGGAACAACCCCAGATGAACAACTTGTGAGGGGAACGCATCAAGATTTGATCGATGGGTTGTCTTTCTGCAAGAAAATTACTGGAGCTTGTGTAATTGATGAAGTAATACATGTTGCGGTGAAAGGTTGGTAGGGAGGCTCCAAAATGCAGCTAAGGAAAAATTCTGGAGGGAGTTTGTAGCTGCTACAACATACAACTATTGATTCTACTGGTGTGTAGAATCCTTGTTTGAAAATAGGAGGAGGTGTTTTTTCTGTTCCTACTACTACACCCAATAGTGTAGTTATTGGCTCCACCTCTACTCCTAGCCTGATTGTGGGAACCCAACCTTCTCCTTTTTTTACTAGTTTCTTTTCTTATGGGATGTCATCTTTTGTAATTCCCTTAGTTTCTTTATCTATACCTTCCACCACTCTAGAATCTATACCTCCTATAGTTAGTGGTTCCACCTCATTACAGGGCTTTGACTTTGGGAGTGGAATGTTCCTCATTCCAATCCTTCTTTAGGTATTGGATATATGTCATTCCCTAGTTTCTCCCAAAATTTTAATAATTTCCAAGCTTGAGAGGGGTAAGGCATGGAAAATCCTATTGTAGGTGGTTTAGGGTTAGATATCCCTTCACAATTATTCGGTCAGTAAGGGAGCACACCCTTCCCTATTAGCATTACATCAGTATCTTTTCATCCTTTAATGAGTGCATGGAACCCTTATCAAGGAGTTTCTCCTTATTATAATATTCTATTTGGAGGAAATATTCTGGTTGCTCAAAGTTCGACATTAAGTGGAGGATACCTTTCGTATACTCCTGGACAACAAGGTTTTCCTTATAATCTATTTTTTTCTGCAACTAATCCTTGGAAGCCTGGTGTCATTCAAAATACAGGTCTTACCATTCCAAACTTTGGGACTCTCAATCCCAGAGCTTAGAATCCTATAGTTTCACTGCACTTACCATTCCTAGAAACTTTTAATTTGCATGATCTTTCAAAATTAACTAATGATCCAATTCAATATAATCCTGCATGGCCCACGGTCCCTACCAAACTTCCATTAGACATACCTAAGTTTGGGGGGAAGTATGGGAAAGATCTTGTCAACGATGTTACCACTTTCCATTTATGGTTTTCATTGAACTCAATCATTGATGATTCAATTTGGTTGAAGATTTTTCAATGCACCCTAATTGGGAATGCAACAAAATGGTATATTGAGTTAAAAGGATGGTTGTTTTCTACATTTGGTGAGTTGTCTATGATGTTCCTTAATCACTTTAAATTTCCTATCCATTATGATGTTGGGACTGAACTCTTGG
Source organism: Pinus taeda (assembly GCA_000404065.3). Taxonomy (NCBI): domain Eukaryota; kingdom Viridiplantae; phylum Streptophyta; class Pinopsida; order Pinales; family Pinaceae; genus Pinus; species Pinus taeda. Next base: position 80,735 of record APFE031500334.1, read on the forward strand.
ACACATTTGAATAGGATAAGGCTATTCATATCTCTTATCACATTCAAGAATGGTGAAGAATAAAGAGATTGATGAAAGCGTATATCCTTGATGAGTTTTTACTAGAGTGGTTTTCCAAATAATTATAGCCATAAATATAAAAGGATGTCTCACTTTTAGGAGTTTTCATAGAAGAGTAGGCCATCTTTAGAGCCCAAGAATTAGAATTGATTTATTCACAGTATGGAATTCTTTATAAGATATTTCCTAATGATCCTAGATCAGAGATTGATCTCGCCAAACCTAAACTAGGACCTCACGTTGATGGGGTTGTTTGATTGATTGAAACTAATGCTACTAGTTTGTTGGTTAATTAGTTGCAGGGGATGTATTTACAATCTACTCCCACAACACAAACTATGCCATCCATACCTCCTTCTTCTCAACTTGTTGCAGTTAATATTATTCATTCCTCTAATCCTAAAGGAAATCAAAAATCCATTGGGAAGAAGAAAGGACATGGGAAAAATAATGATAAGGGAGGGAAGGAGAATGAAAACAAACCCAATGTGAATACTAGTGAGAGCAAGAAAGCGTCTAAAAATATAGTTAAATTCCCTTTCAAGCTATGCAGTGGGGACCATCTTACACATATTTTCCCTAATATTTAAGATGATCACCACTTGTTAGCTCAACGGGGTCCTTCTAGTTCCCATGTTATGCTACCAACCATTTTCCCTAAGGGAAACAATTAATTATTAACACGAATACTAATACTAGAACCCCTTTAGAGGGAATCCAAGTAGACGGGGAATCCCCATCAAATGTATATATGCTTAAGACTCATGTTGATATTTCAACTAGAGCTCACGATTATGGAGAACCAGAATACTCTAAGGCTAAAACTACTTATGATACTCAAGAAACTCTTAATGGAGAGAGGCTCATAGTTGAGTCTATACCTTAGATGTTGAAAGGCTCCTCAAAGTACTCGACTTATAATCCAAATGCTAGGGATGCTAGGAACTACTACATTTTTGAAGATTTAGTTCATATCCCTTGTGTTATGTCAACGTTAGAGGTACTCGAATTGTGCCCAAAATGAAGGAGTCTGTTACTCACTATGATCGGAGCAGTTGATCCAAAATATTATTTACTTATTATGCTTGATACTTCAAATGTCAAAAAGAGACTCCCTCATCATATTGCTTTTTAAATTAAATCTAGATATGATAAGAATAATATATTTTGTACTGTAGTTAATGAAGGAGCTTCCACTATGTGATGTCAATGTCATGTTGGAAAGAAATTGGGTCTCCTAAAGTGGTTCTCTCTCCAACACTCTTAACTACATTCAACGAACATTATCATAAGACTCATGGGATTTTTTCTGATTTTCTAGTTGGAGTTGGGGGTAAAGTAATTAATGTGGAAGTAGAGATAGTTGATGGTAATTTGGACTACAACATTTTGTTGGGTCGAACATGGGTGTATGTGATGGATTTTGTTGCTTCATCTTTGTTCCACGTCTTATGTTTTCCACATTAAGGGATAATTGTTATGGTTGATCAGTTATCCTATTCTCCTAACGACCCTAATGCAGCCTTTGACTCTACTATTCCATTGGTTAGAAATTTTTAGTAGCCTATTGAGAATTTGGGAGTTGCAATATATTCCTCATTGATGGGTACTTTTGATTTTCCACCTCTGTTTGTACACATCAATTCCATTTCATCATCCAAGGTATTTCCTTGTGAACGTTCCTTTAGAACTCATTATTTTTTATATCCTCGGACCTTGCCTCCTCCCACTACCACATTAGAAAGGGGGCAGATGATTGGAATGTCTTATCTTATGTTTGTAGCATAAATTTCATACCATTTTATTGTTAGTAATTTCAGCCTCAAATATGATCCCTATTTCACTAGAGGATTTGGCTAATGATGTGCTGCCTATCTAGCCAACTTACTTGACTATCATTACTATTGGCTTATGGGGGCTTGACCCAGGTTCGGAGTTATTTAGCCAAAAAAATCTCTACACTACTGGCCCTTTCAGCATCAACCTGCGGAGCGTGGACTGAAGTCTCACCTAAAGTAGTATGGGGGGATGCTAAAACCAAGTTTTTGTATCCTTGATATGTCTGTGATGTTGGTTTAGTCCAACTAGACCTATCTTTGTGTAGGTTGCTTCGCGCTCTATTCTAACCTTCTGTACCTTCACGATTTATTACATTTGTCTTTTGGTAGCCCTAACCAAGGCTGAGGTCCTTTTGCACTACTAGGGCAACAAATTGCACTATTTCCTAAACTACGCCATGTATCTTACTTATCTTATTGAATGAACTTAATTATCTTCCCGTAAATGGATATTCCAACTTACATTCACTTAATCAAAAAAATTATACACATTCGCGCATCATATAAGCATTAGAAGTGAAATTCATACCCAAGATAACAGATGCATAAGACGCAGAATTGATAGAAACTTCTCTTTATTAATACTTCAACTGATTACTGACTCAATTCGCCCTGTGCACTCAGCTGCAGGGGTCCACGCACTCAGCTACAGACTTCTATGCCTCTATGCACTCAGCTGCAAAGCCTCTACCTACACTATGACCCAAAACTATACTTTACGCTTCACAGATCTATCTCGCATACATCATATCTTTTCCACATCATGATGTCATAACTACTTAGAGCCTCGTTCTATTTATACATTTCCATGGTCCGTGAACCATGGGTAGATCTTCTACAGCTGACATTACATTATCAAAATTAAGGGTGGACAACCCTATGACTCTTTAAAAAACTACATGCTCTGCACCCACAAAATGCGAAGTCTTTACATTGGAATTACAATCTTTGACCAAAATCTGGCTCTAAGCACCAAAATGTCCCTTGGGGATCCTGCACCCAACAATTATGGATTGTCTCAATATTTTTTTGCTATTTGATGAGGAAATTTTAGAGGCAATGATAGGTGTGGAAATACCATGGGATGATTTACATCATCAATCTTATTTTCTCCCCAACTTGTGAAAAGTTGACTCAAGTATTAAATAAGGGTTCTTATGAGCTAGTTGATTTTGAAGGGAATGGGCTCTATCTCAAGAAGTATTATTGCTAGGCTCTTGCCTAAGCGTTTGATTTATTTTGTAAATCTTATATATAGCTTTAGTTTCTAACTAAATGTTTCATGGTGATGATGGTGTTTTCGATCTGATTTGGCAGGAATAGATGGGTGATATGTTGTACTTAGGATTTGCAGATGGTGCTAGTCAGAACACCAAGAACCTAGCTTCCGTAGCTTGGGTAATCCATTATCCATCTGGTTAATTATTGCTCGTAAGAGGCATATGTATAGGCCCTGCTTCTAGTAACATGGATGAATACAATGTCGTTATTAATTTACTCTCAGAAGTGATATATTACGGTATTCAATTGTTAGTGGTATACTTGGACTCACAACTATTGATGCCTCAGTTAAACAATGTTTATCATGTGAGGAATCCTTTATTACATGACAATTTCTGAGAGTGAGATTTTTTTTTTTTTTTTTTTTTTTTTTTTTTTTTTTTTTTT
>APFE031500334.1:87618-116026 GCA_000404065.3 Pinus taeda
CATCTCTCCAGTCTATTTATGAAGCTCAATCTGGTCCATAGGATGAATATCCTTGGCTAAGACCTCCAAATTTGTCCTGATGTAACCAGCTACTGACTGTGGTTGTTGCACTTTGGGCTTAAAGTAGCTCATTATCATTTTTCCTTCTTTAATGTCATAGGCTAACATTAATCTCTGTTGGTTTGTGGGGGCCATCTTCAGGTATTTATTATAAATCTGAAGCCTTAGTGGGTCGTTTTTGGCCTTTATTTTTGTGAATGTCCTTTTGATGTCGGAGGCCTGTTTTCTTTGTGGCCTAGTGGATGAAACTTCCACACTGTGTTGTCTTTCTATGTCCTGCATGTATGAGCTAGTTGATGTTTCTATCACGGAGGAAGTCTGCTAGCTGACTACCCTTTCACCTCTTAGATTGTCTGTTATTTCTTCAATGCTTTCCTCTTCTGATAGACGATTGAGTCTTTGCCTTTTTGCCCCAGGTTGTTCTGCAAGTCCGCTGATAGGTGTGGCATCTTCCCTGTCCCTCTTCTTGCTTCTTTCCTCATTTAGAGGAGTCTGTAATGCAAGAATTTCTGCTGCTTTAGTTTGGGCTGGAGGAATTTTCCCCTGACTCTGTTCTTTTGACATTGTTGACTGGTATGTCATTATAGGATGCTCCATGGTATCTACCTCTTTTCCCTTTGAAGTCCCTATGACTGGTGTGCTGGTTTTTTGTGCAGGCTGCTGAGAAGTTCCAGTAGAGGATGTACCAACTCCTGATTGCTGAGGCAGTTTGAAAGATACTTGTCCAAAAGAATCTAGGTCAAGGGTTTTTTTCAAGATTTTTCATGGAATTTTCCATTTTTTCTTGCTCACTAATTTCTTCTATTAATGTCCCCTCTACCCATTCATCCTGATTAGAAAATTGTTCAATCTCTGGGACCCTATGATGTATATAAACCGAGAGTCTGTTTCTATCTGTTCTGTCACTTATGAAAATGTATGGGATGGCACCCAGTAAAATCTCTTCTTCAACTTAAGGTGTTCCTCTAAAATCTTCTTAGCTTCTTGCCAGGAATCTCTAGAATGGATGACATAAGGGCCTAACTGGTTTTTTATTCTTAGCTGGGCCTTCTTATTTGCATTACAAAAATGGTCTAAATCTGCCTTTATGATCTGTCTGAAATATTCTAATGCAAATAATCTCACGGGCACATATTTGGGCAGCTTGAAAGGACAAAGATCACAGCCATATATTCTGCTTTCTGTGTGATTTTGGTACAAGTACCAGTCACCTACCTTGTGTTGTCTGGAAAGCTACAAAATCTTTTTCATGTCACCTGAAATCCTAGGAGGAGGAGCTCCTATCAACAAGGTGGAAGCTGGAAGTACAAATAGGTCATTGAACTCACTATAATTATAAGGGGATTCAGAGGTATTATGGAAGACTGAGCTCCAAAAGATTACAGACCTCCGATTTCCTTTTGAATCCAGTTTCCTGATGGGAAATGAAAAGTTGTCTAGATGATGAAATAACAAAAGGTGGTATATGAAAGATGTGTACTTGAAGACTCCTTCTCTGTCCAGACTCATGAATTGATCATGGATTTTGTTGGCGATGAAAGTTGCATAATCATACTTGACAGCAGGGGGTTGTCCTGGAGTAAACATTGACAGGAGAACTAGGGTGATGTCATCAACATATTCACTGGTATTAAATCCCAAGATCAGGGATATCATGTCAACAATGAGTTTTCCCATTTTAGTGAAAAAGACATGTAAATAAGGAGGCGGGCCTGTAGGTAGCATGAACATATGAGCAATACGGGTTATCTCTGAGCTGGATAATTGAGAAGCTTTATCAAGTAGATATCCCATGGAAAGAGGAGCAACGGGTTGAGTGGGATGGAAATGTAACATCTAATCGATAGATTCAATAGTTATGTGAAAAAGAACAGCTTGGGATGGGGACATAATTGCTCTATGGACAGGGTCATAGTTGGCACAACACTGATGAATGATGTCAGGAAAAACATGAATTGAGGGAATGAAATACATGGGAAGGTTAGATTCCCATAACCCAAAGATATCAGAGTTGTTACGATAGCTATCCCTGATTTGGCAGAAGGCTTGAAGATGGTTCACAGTACCAGATAGGTCTTTTATTTGAAAATCTTTGTCGGCCATGGGTAAATAATCTAAGTCCTTATGAGGTGCATTCATAGGCGCGACGTTCAGGGCTACGGGAGCTTCCATGTTTGGTTCTTGTGTTTTCAAACTGGAATTCGGGCTTCTGTGGAAACAATGGGCAAAACAACAGTTCTGGGTGTCTTTCTGTGAGAGCTATAGACTAATTTTACTTGAATTTGACTCTTTTGGGTAAAATTCATAGAGGAAAAACGAAATTACAGGTTCGGGAAGTGAATTGGGGTAAATACCTATTTTTAGGAGACAAATTGTGTAATTGCAGGTTGAAATGACTGACGGTAGAGTGCGTTGTTGTGGTTTTTCTGGCCGGGTGGTGGATTGTATGCTTGTGCAATCAACGAGACGTATTTTGCATGGAACGCTGTTCGCAAGGAAAAATGGCGAAAATGACATTTTATAGTGGTTTTAATGAAATTTTGGTTTGGCGGGGCTTTTTGGCATTTATTGCATGGATGACGTCAGAGTGATGGGATGTCCTGTCACTTAGCGAAGGGTCGTAAGCTGTTTTCTCCACACCACTTTTGGGGTCGGCCGGTATTGAGCGGGGAAGTAGCGAGCAGGTTGGCGGAGTGATGCGTGTCCTTGGTACGGCGGAAAAACCACCAGATCCCCGTGCATTAAAGTTTAGTGGTTATGGTGGTTGCGATATGAATGTCAGTCGTCGGATGAAAAGGCTGAGATCGGACGGCTGACAGGTTCGGGAGATGGCAGAGAGTTACGAGTATGGGCCTAAAATAATTAAAAAAGATTTAATTATATCGGGCGTGTTTTTATTAGTTAGGGGGCTAGTTATTAATTAACCTAGGTGGTTAATTAACTCCTTAATAGTGCGGCGGAGGATGGTTATTAACAGTTTCCAGATGAATCTATTAATCCCGTTTATATAGTGATACGGTCGTATTTCGATCGGGGAGGGGATATGTAATATTGGGTTTTTTAACATAATATGGGGGAGGGAAAATGCTTATAAGGGATTTATACATAATAAATGTTAAAAATTAATATGAAAATGAATTGGACGCTAAGTTAAACCTTTTGCATATATATTTAAACTTAGGGTTTGCAGGAGAAAAGGGGTTTATATGAGAAAGGTGGTCATTTTCATAAGTAAAATAGGGTTTTACTTAGGCAATCTTCATGAAATGGAAAGAGTGGTTGATGAGTGACATTAAGAACAAATCTTAATACTTTGGGGGAAAATTAGTGAATGTCAAGGGAAGAAATATGAAAGGGAGTTAGTCATGAAACCTTGTTTTGCTTTGAGCTGCTTCCAGTATAATGTATGCCTGGCACTTGTGATAAAGTGAAAGTCAAGACATGTGGAGACAAAATCTATCACAAGTAACATTCTGCAACATCATTCTACCTACCCCGTCTACTTGGCCTAGCATTTTTTCTTCTTTCTTCGGGGCACTTAGACTGGCAAACCCTCATCATCTTCTTTTCCTTTCATGGCAATCCTACCTAAGTCTGCACTTGTAACATCCAAGCTCTTAGATTTAACTGTTGAACTCCTTTGCTTCTCTACCTATCTACTTATCTGCCAAGATTGAACAGTTTGGTCAAATTTTATTCTTTATCTCTAAAACATGAAATTCAAACATGAACTACCCAAGATTAAGCTGCTTAGCCATTCATCAATGGTTGCATAAGTCAACAAGCTGCATACCATCAGATTATTGCAATAGAATAGTACTGGCATTTTGGACTTGCACACTTTCCTAGTCTATTTGATTTGGGGTTCATTTCTTTCACATTTTTGACCGTTTTATTATTTGTGCCCTTTGATTTTTCTTTTGGGGCATACCCTCTTTACATTTTTTTGATTTTTTGATTTTTGACAATATGGAAAAACTTTGCAACTAGAAAAGGTATGAACATATTGTAGAGCTCATCAATGTCAATCATGAAATATGACACCTATTGGTATAGAAGCATAACGGTGGCTCCACTTGGGGATGGCTTTCCCTAGTGGCAAGTCGAAAACAACAGGTCATATAGCCTTCCCCATAACTTTGACTGTGCTCTGAAATCTCCTTCTGCTGGTTGCTTTATTATATGTATGACAGTTACACTTGTGAAGCTTAGGGCCTTCTCTTCGGGCTTCAACTTCAACAAACTACCATCCAATCCAAACTGAAATATTACTAAGAATATAGTATGTACATATTAAGGAAAGAATGCATCAAATAGTTGGATCAAAGTAGTGTTTCAGAATCCGACCATTAATTGGTCCTTCTTCTGTTTCTGTACCATCCAGGTTCTTCAAAAAGTAAGTATTGTTTCCTTGTAAGGCCTAGATAATAAAAGGTCCCTTCCATAAGAAGTCAAACTTCCCATGTTTTCCCTTGTTTTCTCTCCTGGAATCCCATTTTAAAACTTTATCTCCAAGGTAGAAATCTTCTGCCTTGGTCTTCTTATCAAACGTTTTCTTGAGTTTTTCTTGTAGCACTTGGGATCTTTGATATACCTCTTCTCTGGTCTGTTGCAAATGGATAGTCTGATTTATTCTTCTTTGAATGCCATTTGGTTACACTTGAGCTTCTTGCAGCAGATTCATTATAGATACTCCTAAAGATGAAGGAAATATAGCCTCCATGCCATAAACTAACTCATAAGGGCTAGTTCCAATAGATCTCTTTGTAGTTAATCTGTCTGCCCATAGTGCATTTGTGAGTTTCTTGTGCCAGTGTTTCTTGTTCTCTTCCAACTTCTTAATAATATTAATCAGGATTTTATTGGAAAACTCAGCTAGACCATTACCTTGAGCGTAATAGGCTACGGAATGGCCCAAAGTGATATGGTACTTGTGACAAAAACTTATCATTTTCTTGGATTTGAAAGCAACAGCATTTTCAGTTATGATCTTTTCAAAACAACCAAATCGAGACAGTATGTTGGTTTCTAAGAATCCTATAATCACGGTATCATTGGCTTGTCTGGTAGGAATGGCTTCTATTCACTTGGTGAAATAATCTGTGGCAGTGAGGATCCATTTATGCTGGCCAGAAGAGGAAGGATGGATTTCCCCAATGAAGTCCAAACCTCATTGTTGGAAAGGCTTTTCAGTGGAAATTGGTTTAAGAGGTAGAGGTAGAAGTTTTCTTTTGCCTTAAAAAATTTGACATTTATGGCAAGCGGTGACAAATTTCTTTACATCAACGAACAAGGTGGGCCAATAAAATCCAGCCCTCAGGATTTTGTCTACAGTTGATTTCCAGTAAAGATGTCCACCACAGTCTCTAGCATGAAATTCTTTGAGAACTTTGTCAGCTTCATCTTTTATTAAACAATTTAATAAAATACCTTCATGATTTTTCCAAAATAAAGCATTATCTGAAATATAAAATTTTGAATCTTTCATCTTTAAAAACCTTTTCTTTGTTCTGGATAACCTTGGAGGAGCTTGCAGGTTTAATAATAAATGGGTTATATCAGCATACCAAGGTGATTCTAAGAAGGCCTGGCTGATTTGTGGAGTCGCCATCTCCTGTTCATTATCCAGTTCATTGATCTCCAGGGCTTGAAAGTTTGTTTCAGTCATGAGTTTAGCCATTCCTTATCCTTTTATAAGCTTTGTAGGTTTCATTTCAATATCATACTCCAATATATTAGCTATCCATTTACCCCGTTTGCCTTCAATTCCCTCTTGAGTTAGGATGTCCTTGACAACAACACTTGGTACATAAGCTATTACATGGGAGTATAGTATATAGATTCTGAAGTCTTTAATAGCTTTCACAAGAGAAAATGCCTGCTTTTCCATGATTTGGTATTTTAGTGATGCATCTCTAAGTGCTTTACTGAAAAAGGCTATGGGTTTTTCACATCCTTGATCATCTTTTTGTAGTAAAACAACAGCAATGGTGTGTTCTGATGCAAATGAAAATAATATGAAGTCTCTATCAAACTTTGGACTTGCAAGGACTGGTGTTCTAGTCAAAGCCATTTTGATTTCTTCAAATGCTTTTTTAGCTTCTAATGTCCATTTGACCTTTGAATCCTTTTTTAACATGTTGTTCAGCAATCTGATTAATTCAACCAAATTAGGTATGAATCTTCTTAAAAAGTTTATCTTTCCTAGGAAATCTTGAATTTCTTTGACATTTCGGGGGTGAGGTACTTGTAAGATTGCTTATATTCTAGCAGGATCAATTCTGATGCCATCTTCAAAGATGATATGGCCTAACGGTTTGCCTTCCTCTAGCCCAAACAATGACTTCTTAGGATTCAATGAAATACCATACTTTCTGCATTTTAAAAACACTTGTCTCAAATGATCTAAATGTTGCTGATCTGATTTAGAAAACACAGTAAGGTCATCTAGATATATGACAAGAAAGTCGTGAATTTCCTTTGCAAAAGCTATGTCCATTGCTCGTTGAAAGGTTTCCCCTACATTCTTGAGTCCGAATGGCATTTTAACATATTTGAAAGTTCCCCAAGGTGTTGTAAACATAGTCTTTTCCTGGTCATCAGGATGGACTAGAATTTGGTTGAAGCCTGAGAATCCATCTAAAAGTGAAATCCTAGAGGACCCAACTACCCTTTGTAAAATGTGGTCCATCTTAGGTAATGGGTAATTTCCTTTCAAAGAAACCTTATTTACATTCCTTAAATCAACACATAGTCTGATTTCTCCTGTTTTCTTCCTAGTAGGTACTAGATTGGACACCCAGTCAGAAAATCTGATAGGAGCAATTATTCTTGCTTCATACATCCGTTTGATTTATTTTTCAATTAAGGGGAATAGTATAGGGTTGATTCTTCTAAGCTTTTGTTTGAATGGATTTTGATTTTCTTTGAGGGGTATTCTATGTTGGATTACAGAAGTGTCATAAGATTTGACATCTTCATAGCTCCAAGCAAAAACATCATGGAATTCTTTGATCAGTTCAATATAGTTAAGTTTTTGATCTGCGGGCAAAGTTTTGGACAATTTTATCATTTTCAGATTTTCTTCAGTTCCTATGTTACAATCTTCATTGTCTGCTTTTAGAGGTTGCATTTTGGGTTTCTTTGGGATATCATTAAAATCAAAGAAATCTTCTAAAGGAGTTAATGCTTTGGGCAAATGATTGTCTTTTAAATCAATGACTTCAGATTCTCTTTCGATAATCTCATTGATGTCTGTTTCTTTAAGATCTTGCATTTCTTTATTGGTAAATTTTGTTGGATGAAGCATCTGAGTTGCATTCTCTGTTGCAATGTCTGTTTCCGTTTTATCTGTTTGATCAAACTCACTGACAGTGTCTATGTCTATATTTGTGCTAGAAAACTCTTCCTCTAAGGTCAGGAAATTGTTAATCTGAATATCATTGTCAAACACTTGCCAGTTCTTTACGTTGTCAGGTATGGCTGGCATGTGTCTAATCTCAGCTGTGAAATGATGATTGGGTTCAAATGATAATTTACATGTGCTAGCAAATGTTGCTAAACTGTGAGCATGCAAATTACGTTTTCTTGAAATTTTGGCAAGTTGTGTGTCAAGAAAGGTGTTGAGGATCTCAGTTGTTGTTCCTCTGTAAGATCTTAATCTGGAATTAATTGTGAGGAAGTTCCCTTTTATCTGTTGAATGACTAAATCAGAATCTCCCAAAACTGATACTCTGATTCCCCCCAAACTTTTGATCAATTTAAGTCCTAGTAACAAGGCTTCATATTCAGCCATATTATTGGTGCATCTAAAGTTTAATCTATAAGCATGCCCTTCATCATGATCATTTTCAGGATTATGTACCCATATTCCAGCTCCTGCTCCTAATTTGTTAACTGAACCATCAAATTCTAAGTACCAAAGGATCTCATGTTCATAGTCAATATCAGGAGTCTGAGTAATCTGCTTAATAGGAAGATATGGTTCTTTAGTTTCATCCGGTTTCTCTTGAGTGTGTGATATACCATTCTTCTCAGAAATTTCTTGAATTTGAACACTAGACTTTTCGTTTATAATTTCTTCTTGTTCAAATGCTAAAACCTTGACATCAGTTGGAGGATCAATTTCAGCATTGTAGAAAATGAAGGAATCCATGTGAGAGTGTAGGGAGTAGATAGGGAAATTCTGGGGTTTCTCCCGGCTACTCACCACATATTTCATTAAAGTTTCTCAGTATAACTTCTTTGGTTGACCAAATACTGAAATGGTAGCATAGGACATGTCCAGCTATAAAGATCCTTGGAGCTTTGCTCCCCAAGATCTAGATAATAACATGCCATATTTAGGTGGAATATCAACTACCACTATGTCCATTAAAATGGTTTTGACATAGTATTGAACTAGCGACACACATAAATCTTTCATCAATCCTAGACATCTGACCTAGCTTGAATCAAAAGAGAATAAGTCTTTGTATGGCCTGGTAATATCTAGTTCCAACTTCTCCATCACAGATTTAGGCATCAAGTTATGAGAAGCACTAGAATCAAACATGGCATTATGAAGTATTTTATCATGTATGTTCAGACTTACATAGAAAGGAGGAACATATCCATCTGTTGATTTTCCTTTTACCTCAGAACCAAAAATTAATTGAGGCTGGTCATCAAAAACATTCACTGAATCTTTATCCATAGGAATTTGGAGTGATCTGCTAATTTGACCTCTGTAGACATCATGTTTAGCCAATTCTGACAATGGAATAGCTATCTTTAATTTGCCTATTTCTGTCTCAAGATTGAAAGGTTTTTTAGTTTGAGTTTTCGTATTTCGGGTAGTGGGATTTTCTTTTCCTGTTGTATTTTCTGTGTTTTTGTGCTTTTCAGGAGTGGTGTTATGAGCTGAAGTTGCTTCCAAATCAATCTCTAGAGGTTCTTCCACATTTCCTCTGAAAGGAATGGAAGTTGAAGGTTGTGTGTTAGGTGGTTGATTATTTGATACATCTTCAACTATTGGATCATTTGGGTTAGGACCTGTTCCAGGAAGGATTTGTACAGGGTTTTTATTGATCTTAGCCTTCTTAGGTTGCTTGGTATCTTTCTGTTTATTGATTTCAGGGACATCTATTCTTCTGCTCCTCAGATTATATTGTTTGTGGACTTCATAAATGGATGTATCATATCCCTCCCTAAAATCAAATGATTCACTTGACTGAGTTTGGAATTGTTTAAGAGTGTGAGCTTCTTGGTCCTCTTGGGTCAATAAAACTTGTTGCTCATTATTGATGCCCATTAAATTAATTTGAGTATCTTCTGGTGGTTCATTAGAAGTTGAGGCTTCAGCATAATTTTCCTGGAATGGGGACCTGATGTTTTGGTCAGGCCTAGCCTTTCCAGTATTAGGGTTTTGATTTTTCCTGAAATTTGGATTTCTCCCGGTATTGCTTGGTTGACCATCCGAAGGGGATTTCCTCTCAATTGTTTCTACTCTATCTCCAAGTCTATCCATTCCTTTAATAATAGCATCTAACTTATGTTCAAAGGTAGAAGGTTCTTCTTTTAAAGGTATCCTTCTTTCAGCTCTAGCTCGTGCTCATTTGGAAATCAGGTTGGCCTCAACGCTGACGGCTATACTCTGCATTTCTTCTAGGTCTCGAGGAGCTCTTTCCCTAATTTGGTATGCCATATCAGAGTCAAATGCATCAGGGAATTTGATCAAGGCCAAATCTGGAGGAGGTCTGAGGTTTTGAGGAATTGCATTGTAGAAATTATTGAATCTGGTACAGTAATCTTGGACAGTTTCTAGGGACCTCTCTTTAAGCCTTCATATTCTGATAAAATGTGGAGAGGATCTTTCTTCTTTTCCCATCTATTTAAGAAGGTCTGATAAAGAGCTTGTGGGTCATTGATACTGTTTGTAGGGAGGGCTCTAAACCATGTTCTAACATCTCCAGTCAAACTTTGAACAAAAATTCTCATTCTAACATCATCATCATCAACCTCATATATTTCAAAATAATCTGTAATTTTTTTAGTATGTTGTTGAGTTGTATATGTGCCTGTGCCATCAAAAGGAGTGATTTTGCTTTGATAGTCTTAGGGCATAGCCCCTGGATTGGCAGGTAAGTTAAGAGGAGCATATCTGTTTGCCATGTTAGCAGGAATATATGTGACAACTGGTGTGGTAGGGACAATAATAGGAATATGGAACGTAGATGGATGAGTGGAAGGGGTAGCTTGAGGTTGAGAAGGTTGAGGGGCTAATGGTGAACTAGGAGAAGCAGTAGCAATCACAAAAAAATTTGGTGTTATTTCAGAGGTAAGCTCATGCTGGATGGGGTTCTGCAAATGTCGGTCAAGATGTGGAGAAACAACTTCAAGCTGCAGATTTTCAACGAATATTAGATCTTGAACTGTGTGGGTTAATCCAGATTCGGAGAAGGCCTCAAATGAAGATTTTTCAAAATACTTAGCACAAGGATGGTCCTCAAGGTGGATCGACCTCAAAGGACAGGATTTTGATCTGGATAGTGGCCGAGAAATAACAGAAATTGCTTGGCTATCTTGTTTTCTAAGAATTCTAGGAATCAAATTAGGATTTTCGAACACAGGTGGTGGGTTTGGATCAGGATTTGATCTGGTATAACGAATCGTTTCTGAAGCTAGGATTCTAAGTGTATTGGTTTTCTGTAAATAGGTTTGACACTACAACTTTAACAACTTCTTTAAGGGACTTTAGATATGGGAATTGTGAGTTTTCTTAAAGATTTATAAAGAAGGAACTGATCAAATATTTGAACCAACTGTCCAATCTATAAGCTAGACCAGGGATAGGCTGAAGCAGCATTCATTTAATTCTGCTATTGGAAAGCAAAAGCATTTCAAAAGCTACCTGGCTAACTTCAGGCTCTGTCTGTAGCTTATAAAATAGATAGCAGTAACAAGCAAATTATTCAGAGTCCCTAGTGGAGTCGCTAATGATGTTATCACTCATGTTTTCCCCAAAGTTGTAAGAAAGGGAAAGGAGGCTGAGGTAACCACAAACCAATATTTTAGATATAGAATCTAGCCAATCTATATCCAGAGAGGGCTCTCTCTTTATGATTTAACCTTGTTTTGAAAGGTGTTAGGCTAGTTAGAAAGTTCAGGGGTTTTGTTTGACTTTTGGATGGTGAGATTCAATAGAGCATAGGTGTAAGTCTGAGCAGTTCAGTCCATTGGGCTAATGTAGTCAAAGAGGATGGCTTGCTGGATTTAGTTTCTTAACAGAGGATGGCTTCACTGAGCAAGGTAGTCGAACGGGGATCAAACAAAGATTTGTAGCTGATGAAATGGGCTCAAATTGGGTGAAGGGCAATTAAGAATCCTTCAACATATTCAAAGAAAGAAAACGAATGATTACTACCAAGAAGCAATTAATAATTTCTTAGCAAATAATCAATATGAGAGAATTAGGAAATAGGAGGAATTAAGAGTTACACTGCTTATTCTAATTCTGAACAAAACACAGATAATGATAATAAATGAAACACAGAGTGCAATCAAGCATATTCTGAACTAATCTTTATCATTATCATTTAGATTGTGAAACAAAGGTGATATAAGAAAACATGAAGACTTTAAAACAAAAAATATAGGGGACTTATTGGTCCACTGGTTGATTTAAGAATTCTATAAGAAGTCCTCTGCTTCAATTTTACATCCAGTGAGTCCAGCAACAGTTGATTCCAACAGCGCTCTATTCCAAAATTTCAATATTATAGCAAAGTTTAAGAATGCCTCACCAACCCCAAATACTTCGAATGGGGTGGTATTTATACAAAATATCTCACGGAGATAATATCTAGTGATGACTCATCGTTGTTTTACAAAAGATAGAGACAAATAGTCTCGATAACTGGGAAAACATAACTAATGTTGTGCTGGCTGCTCTGTCTTTGTCGGATATTTCTGAAGGTAGACTGTGTGAGTCGGTTTACAGTTGTCTTCCACTGATAGTCTGTGCTAGCTACTCCCTCTTGGTTGGATATTTTTGAACCCTGATCTAGTACACTTTGACCCGTATGACCGTCTTTTAACTCTGTTTATTGCATCATGGTAGATGGCCCAGAATTTTTATTTTACCAAAGATACCAAAGATACCAAAGATAAGTTTATAAAATTTCTAGCATATCCTCCCACCATTTCTGTTCTGGTAACTTACGTCTCTGTAGCTTTCTTAAAGTTTCATCAGTCTCTGTGTACCTGAAGAAATTAGGTTGGATGGTGAACAGATGTTTCACTTCATGCTCAATATAAAATAAATTTTCTAAGTTGTCATGGAGGACTTGGCCAGATGGAAGTGCTTTCACTCCTGAAGCACTTGTTGATGAAGTAATTTGATCATCAACATATTTATTCAATTTTTGTGCATAATCTACATGTTTCATCAGCTGGTTATTACTTGTTAATTGACTGGGTAGACCCTTATCCTGCAAAACTGTGAACTTTTCTGTGAAAGAATTAATCTCCACCTACATGTCCTAGCATCTCCTTTCCAAGTTTTGCATCAGAGTTCTCTTGGATAGAACTCTCTTGATTTCCAAAATGGTGCCTGTCCTGTCTGTGATTTCCAGTGCTTCCAGTTCTTCACTGGTCTTGGTGTTCAAAAAATGTATTAGCCGGTTAGCTTGTTCAAGCATCTGTCCAAATAAAGCTCTTGTCTCTTGAATCTCCACTTCGGCCGCTCTTATTAAATCTATCTACTCATAAATAACTTGAATATATTTCCACACATTATTAAGGGATTGATTGATGTTGGCCCACAAAATTCCTTTGATTTCCACCAGAGGTTTATCCAGAGAGAGATCCTTTTCCAATGATCTCACTTTTTTCTCTAATGTTTTAACCTCCCTTATTTTCTCTACCACATTCATCTTGGATTTTTCATAAAAATTTTCAACCTTTGCCAATTGTTCCTTTACCAGTTTTAATTCTGACACTTGTAGCTTTAATTCTTCCATGGCCTTTATTAATTGCTTTGTGGTCATATTAGTACTGCTGCTTGGTGCTGGTGTTGTTGCTATTACTGATGTACCTGTAATTAGCTCTGCTGCGGATGTTGGAATATTGGGAGGCAATGTTGTTCCAAGTGTGGAGGGGACTGCAGTTGTGACTTCATAGTTTACCTCAGGAGGCTGGGAGGTCGACTCTCCCTACTTTTCCTTTAGTGCCTTTTACAGTGCCTGCTCTATATCAGTTAATCTTTCGTTGAGTTTCATGAGTAGGTGGATGCATGGAAGGAGGCAGTTTCAGCTGTGGATGCATGGAAGGAGGCATGGAAGGAGGCAGTTTCAGTTGTTTTCTTAGGGCAGCAATGTCCTCTTCTTTCTTCTTCATCAGTGCCTTTATGCCTTTAGCATCTTTGGGATCATGTCCTATTTCAATGATAATCTCCTCCAAAGATTTGATCCTGTTGTCCTTAGCTAGAGAAGAAGCTTTCTCCAAATGTAGTTAAGCAGAGGTATTGTCCAAGGAGTTTTGTAGCTTATGAGCCAACATTGCTTTATCAGCCAGTGTGGAGTAGACCATCTCTCCAGTCTGTTTATGAAGCTCAATCTAGTCCATAGGATGAATATCCTTGGCTAAGACCTCCAAATTTGTCCTAATGTAATCAGTTGCTGACTGTGATTGTTGCACTTTGGGCTTAAAGTAGCTTGTTATCATTTTTCCTTCTTTAATGTCATAGGCTAACATTAATCTCTACTGGTTTGTGGGGGCCATCTTGAGACATTGATTATAAATTTGAATCCTTAGTGGGTTGTTTTTGACCTTTATTTCTGTGAATGTCCTTTTGATGTTTAAGGCTTGTTTGCTTTGTGGCCTAGTGGATGAAACTTCCACACTGTGTTGTCCTTCTAGCTCCTACTTGTATGAGCTAGTTGATGTTTCTATCACCAGGAAAGTCTGCTGGCTTACTACCCTTTCACCTCTTAGATTGTCTGTTGTTTCTTCAGTGATTTCCTCTTCTGACGGAGGATTCAGTCTTTGCCTTTTTGCCCCAGGTTGTTCTGCAGGTCTTCTGATAGGTGTGGCGTCTTCCCTGTCCCTCTTCTTGCTTCTTTCCTCATTTAGAGGAGTCTGTAATGTAGGAATTTCTGCTGCTTTAGTTTGGGCTAGAGGAATTTTCTCCTGACTCTGCTCTTTTGACATTGCTGACTGGTCTGTCTTTATAGGATGCTCCGTGGTATCTACCTCTTTGCCATTTGAAGTCCTTGTGACTGGTGTGCTGGTTTTTTATGCAGGCTACTGAGAAGTTCCAGTAGAGGATGTACCAACTCCTGATTGTTGAGGCATTTTGAAAGATACCTGTCCAAAAGAATCTAGGTCAAGGGCTTTTCCAAGATTTCTTATGGAATTTTCCATTTTTTCTTGCTTACTAATTTCTTCTATTAATGTCCCCTCTACCCATTCATCCTGATTAGAAAATTGTTCAATCTCTGGGACCCTATGATGTATATAAACCGAGAGTCTGTTTCTCACCCTTTTGTCACTTATGAAACTGTATGGGTCATATGGCACCCAGTAAAAACTCTTCTTCAACTTAAGGCATTCCTCTAAAATTTTCTCAGCTTCTTGCCAGGCATCTCTATAATGGATTATATAAGGGCCTAACTGGTTTTTTATTCTTAGCTGGGCCTTCTTCTTTGCATTACAAAAATGGTCTAAATCTACCTTTATGATCTGTCTGAAATATTCTAATGCAAATAATCTCATGGGCACATATTTGGGAAGATTGAAAGGACAAAGTTCACAACCATATATTCTGATTTCTGTGTGATTCTAGCACAGGTACCAGTCACCTACCTTGTACTGTCTCGAAAGCTGCAAAATCTTTTTCATGTCACCAAAAATCCTAGGAGGAGGAGCTCCTATCAACAGGGTGGAAGCTATATGTACGAATAGGTCAATGAACTCACTATAAGTATAAGGGGATTCACAGGTATTATGGAAGACTGAGGTCCAAAAGATTACAGACCTCCGATTTCCTTTTGAATCCTGTTTCCTGATGGGAAATGAAAAGTTGTCTGGATGATGAAATAACAGAAGGTGGTATATGAAAGATGTGTATTTGAAGACTCCTTCTTTGTCCAGACTCATGAATTGATCATGGATTTTATTGGTGATGAAAGCTACATAATCATACTTGACATCAGGGGGCTGTCCTGGAGTAAACATTGATAAGAGAACTAGGGTGATGTCATCAACATATTCACTGGTATTAAATCCCAAGATCAGGGATATCATGTCAACAATGAGTTTTCCTGTTTCAGTGAAAAAGACTTGTAAATAAGGAGGCGGGCCTATAGGCTGATGCTCTGGTAGCATGAACATATGAGCAATACGAGTTATCTCTTAGCTAGATAATTTAGAAGCTTTATCAAGTAGATATCCCATGGAAAGAGGAGCAAGGGCCTGAGTGGGATGGAAATGTAACATTTGATTGATAGATTCAGTAGTTATGTGAAAACAAACAGCTTGGGATGGGGACATAGTTTCTCTATGGACAGGCTCATAGTTGGCACAACACTGATGAATGATGTCAGGAAAAACATGAATTGAGGGAATGAAATACATGAGAAGGTTAGATTCCCATAACCCAAAGATATCAGAGTTGTTACGATAGCTATCCCTGATTTGGTAGAAGGCTTGAAGATGGTTCACAGTACCAGACAGGTCTTTTATTTGAAAATTTTTGTCGGCCAGGGGTAAATAATCTAAGTCCTTATGAGGTGCATTCATAGGCGCGACGTTCAGGGCTACGGGAGCTTCCATGTTTGGTTCTTGTGTTTTCAAACTAGAATTTGGGCTTTTGTGGAAACAATGGGAAAAACAACAATTCTAGGTGTCTTTCTCTGAGAGCTATAGACTAATTTTACTTGAATTTGGCTCTTTTGGGTACAATTCACCGAGGAAAAATGAAATTACAGGTTTGGGAAATGAATTGGGGTAAATACCTATTTTTAGGAGACAAATTATGCAATTGCAGGTTAAAATGACTGACGGAAGAGCGCGTTGTTGTGGTTTCTCTGGCCAGGTGGCGGACTGTACGCTCGTGCAATCAAATGGACGTATTTTGCATGGAACACTGTTCGTAAGGAAAAATGGCGAAAATGACATTTTATCGTGGTTTTAATGAAATTTTGGTTTGGCGGGGATTTTTGGCATTTATTGCATGGATGACGTCAGAGTGATGGGATGTCCTGTCGCTTAGCAGAGGGTGGTAAGTTGTTTTCCCCGCACCACTTTTGGGGTCGGGCGGTATTAAGTGGGGAAAGAGCGAGTAGGTTGGTGGAGTGACGCGTGTCCTTGGTACGACAACAAAACCACCAGTTCCCTGCGCATTAAAGTTTGGTGGTTATGGTGGTTGTGATATGATCGTCAGCCATTGGATGAAAAGGCCTAGATCAGACAGCTGACGGGTTCAGGAGATGGCGAAGAGTTACGAGTGTGGGCCCAAAATAATTAATGAAGATTTAATTATATCAGGCGCATTTTTATTGGTTAGGGGGCTAGTTATTAATTAACCTGGGTGGTTAATTAATTCCTTAATAGTGAAGCGGAGGTTGGTTATTAACAGTTTCCAAATGAATCTATTAATCCCGTTTATACAATGATACAGATGTATTTCGATCGGGGAGGGGATATGTAATATTGGGGTTTTTAACATAATACGGGGGAGGGAAAATGCTTATAAGGGAATTATACATAACAAATGTTAAAAATTAATATGAAGATGAATTGGACGCTAAGTTAAACCTTTTGCACATATATTTAAACTTAGGGTTTGCAGGAGAAAAGGGGTTTATATGAGAAAGGTGGTCATTTTCATAAGTAAAATAGGGTTTTACTTAGGCAATCTTCATGAAATGGAATGAGTGGTTGATGAGTGATATTAAGAACAGATCTTAATACTTTGGGGGAAAATTAATGAATGTCAAGGGAAGAAATATGAAAGGGAGTTAGTCATGAAAGCTTGTTTCGCTTTGAGCTACTTCTAGTATAATGTATGCCTGGCACTTGTGATAAAGTGAAAGTCAAGACATGTGGAGACAAAATCTATCACAAGTAACATTCTGCAACATCATTCTACCTACCCTGTCTACTTGGCCTAGCATCTTTTCTTCTTTCTTCGGGGCACTTAGACTGGAAAACCCTCATCATCTTCTTTTCCTTTCATGGAAATCCTACCTAAGTCTACACTTGTAACATCTGAGGGCTCAGATTTAACTATTGAACTCTTTTTCTTCTCTACATAACTACTTATCTGCCAAGATTGAACAGTTTGGTCATATTTTATTCTCTATCTCTAAAACATGAAATTCAAACATGAACTAGCCAAGATTAAGCTGTTTGGCCATTCATCGATGGTGGCATAAGTCAACAAGCTGCACACCATCAGATTATTGCAAATATAGAATAGTAGTGGCATTTTGGACTTGCACACTTTGCTGGTCTATTTTATTTGGGGTTCATTTCTTTCACTTGACCATTTTATTCTTTTTGCCCTTTGATTTTTCTTTTGGGGCATACCCTCTTTACATTTTTTAGATTTTTTTATTTTTGACAATATGGAAAAACTTTGCAACTAGAAAAGGTATGAACATATTGCAGAGCTCATCAATGTCAATCATGAAATATGACACCTATTGGTATAGGAGCATAACATGCTCGATAATGTCTCCATCTGATCAGTCTTAATATAGAAATATGAGTATGAGGGTATTGGCTTGAGGGGGCCTGACCTAGGTTCAGCATTAATTAGCCAAACAAATCCCTACACTACTGGACCTTTCGGCATCAATCTGCAAAGCGCTGACCGAAGTCTCCCTCGAAGTAGTATGGGGGGGTGTTGGAACCAATTTTCCGCACCCTGAGATGGTCATGATGTTGTTTTATTCCCTCTATTCCTTCTTTCACACAAGTCACTTAGTTCTATGGATCTTTCTACCTAACCCCTTCTTCCTCCCTTCAGTACCTCCGCAAAATAGTACATCTGACCTTCACGCAGCCCTGACCTTCGATTCAGATACTTTCACACTGCTAAGGTAGTGTATTGCTCAAATTGTCAAGTTACCTTAAGAATCTTACTTAGCTTATTAGATACTCACAGTTAGCACTGCGTAAATAGATATTCTTATTTGTGTTCAGTTATCCAACATAATTACATTTATTCACGCACCATATAAGCATTATAAAGGAAATTCATACATAAACTGACAAGATACATTAATCAGAACAAAGACACAGAAATTGCAGAATGCTTCTCTTTATTGATGTCTTCAAGCGATTACAGGCTCTAATCACCCTGTGCACACAGTTGCAAGGGTCCACGCACTCAGCTACAGAATTCTACCCTAGGCCTCTGCGCACTCAGCTGTAGAGCCTCTACCTATGCTACAACCCAAAACTTAGACTTCTTACTTTAGAGCTATGATTATCTTATTCATGATATTCCATTACTCCAAAACTACTTAGAGCTTAGCTCTTTTTATACAATGCCATGGTCTGTAGACCATGGGTGGATCCTTTACAATCGACTTTTACTTCACAAAACTAAGGGCAGACAACCCTTTATGACTTATGACACCTTCGTGATCTATGGCCACAAAATGCAGAGTCTTTACAAGTTTATTACAAAATTTGACAAAAACATGGGATTTTAGCCCCAAAACTATCCTTTGGGGGATCTCATTCCCAACAGACCCCCAACACAAACATCACGACTCGCCCTCAAGTCACTCGGGAGGTGTGGAGATCTTTGCGCAAATCTCTTCCAGTTCAACCTGTATGACCGCAACTTCAGCCATGCACTGAGTTGTCACCTACTTCGCATCTTCGACCATCTTCTCGATCACTAATCCTATGCTGTCGGCCTGAAGCTTTTGCTACATCGCTTGCATAGTTGCAAGCTTGTCTTTGATAGATTCTGTCACTGTGTAAGTATCATCCAACCAGGGCGTCAGTCTTTCCTTCAACACTGCTTCCTTGTGGAACGCTCCATCCACCTATTCCTTCAGCTGCTTGGCCTCCTGCAGCTTGGCTAGTCTCTATGTCAGCGCAATGGTTCACGTTGTTCCTTTAGCCTCATCATAGTGCTATTTCAGCTCACACGCTTCCATCTCTAGCCACTATACATTGGGGTCATCCAAAAAGATGGTCAAGACCTTAAATGACTTCTCAAACAATTGTGTGTAGTCTTCTACTTCACTGTCCACCACCGCTATTGCTTCTGTGACAGCGGTTGCCCGTTGCTCCTTTACCTCTAGCGGAGTTGAAGGCTGGGCCTTCAACTATAACTCTATGATATGTAGGTTCAACTCCAACAGAACCTACGCCATCTTAGTATGAGCGTTGCACACTCCCGTGGCTAGGTTGTGGATGTGTGCCTCGACTAGCTCCTCCTCTGGAATGGCCAACTCTGGGACCATTTTGGATGCCTCCTCAATGACTTGCATAATGCGCTTGCTCTGATTGGTTGCCTTGGTCTCAGTGACGATGGAAGCATCTCTCTGTATTGCCATTTGCTCATTGTTGATATGTTGTTCACTAATCACCTAGAGGGCACGGTGCTCTCGGGTCCTCAGTGTTGCAATCACTCCATTGTGTAAGAGGTGGATCATTTCTCATGGGAGCACTGCTAGGTTCAACCCTACTCCCTTTAGAGCACTGATAGTAGGCCTGTCAACCTCATTCTCTGTGATCAATTCTCCATCAGGCAGTATTATCACACTAGAGGCCTTCGCGCATAGCATATCGGCAGCTTTTGAAGTGCCGATAGCCAGGCTAGTAGGCACCATGATAGCCTATGATGTGCAGGTCTATAGCTCCCGCAACCTTGTCTGGATAGCCCCCAAGATGATATGTTGTTGGTGCTCAAATTGTTGCAGGGCCTTCACAGTGACATCCCACACTATGTCAAGATATCATGAAAGTCACCTTCTGTTAATGTGATAGGGTCTAGTGATGTCCTGGTAGCCTTTGATTTCTTTCTGGACCCTCCCTTTTCTAGATCACTTGGGTGCTTGATGCGGGTGGACATCTCCTAAGGGTCTGTGCCGTGCTGTTCTGTTTCCTCCTCTATCTCAGGTGAAGGCGACCTCACACCTTTATCAGAGCCCCACTTTGTCCCACATGTTTGCTTCTGCTACACGGCCTCACACTTCACCTGGGCCTTATCAACGACCTCCTTTTTCCTTTTTTCGGCCAGTTGTGTCATCTTAAGCTTAGCCTCCTCCTTCTTTTTCTGCGTGGCAGACTTGCTTCCTCCCACTGACAAGTCTGTTGTAGAGTGCCACTCTACTAGCCATTGATCAAGCACCGCATCAATGGCATCATCCGTTGCTAGATAAGGCAAGTCGCACCATTCCTGTGCAAGGTCCTTCCGCACCCTGATGGATACAGGATGGAAGTCTGCTTTTAATTCAGCATAGCCTTGCAGGTTGGCATACACTATAGGCGAAAATCACGGTTTGCGATTGATAACCATGTAGATGTTCATCTCCATTAAGATCCAAAAGATCTTGTTGTTCTTGACTCGCTGCACATCCTTGGTCACCCACAGCGAAGTGTACTTTGCTACTTTTGGGAGGTCTGGCATGACCGAAGGGAACTAGCTATCCTCTGGTAGCTCCCACGCTACCAGCACAATTGACAGCAAGAGCCACGTGTAGTGGAACATTTTTCTGAGCTCATGTGCTTAAAATCGGTTCACTAGGAACTCTCTGCGAAGGTAGTCTAACCAGTTGAGCTGGACTCCTTTAGTGCACTGGGCTGCTAGCGCGATGACAGGTGTCAGCACCTCATCGGCGTAACACTTCCTCATCACTTTCCCTATTAGGATTTGCATGGATACCTTCACCACAGGGTCACAGATGCTAGATATAGCATATCCACACAGATTCTTCACCAATTTAAATTTTTCTTTCATGGACTCTGCAAGAGCCTGCTTGCCACCTTTTCCACTAAATATCATGGCTGGATTCTCTCCTGTATACAACAATCACGTTATCTGGTGAATCAATCAATCTGTGATGGGTATTGGATCCCCCAGCCATAGAAACCCATCATGCACCAAGCACAGTAGCTGCTTGATGACCAAAACTGTCACCGGGGTGTGGATGTAGTGTGGCACCCAAAGCAGGTTGAACAACTCTGCCTTGTCTACTCCTCAGAGCCATCTCCACAGCTCCAATGAAGTCAGTTCAGAGTTCGTATCAATGATATGCCGCATCAGCTGCTCAGTTGCCAGGTGTGGGAACTTCTCGTGATCGGCTAAGTCCCAGTCTTCAAGTTTTAGCAGCGACACCCGTGCCAAGTGCAGTCCGTCGAAAACAATCTCATCCAAAAATAGAGGGGTTTGCAAGGTGGTCTTGCTCTCATCGATGTCCTTTGGTACCTTGGTCTTGGGCTTGCGTGGAAGGACATACTCTAGCAACTGAGTAATAGGGCCCACACCCTATGTTTCAACCTCCTCTACTTCGACTCCCACATCGTCATCGTTCATCAGGATGTCTTCAATGTCTTTCTCCTCCGGCTCCATATTTATAGCTTTTCCCTTCTCCTGCGTGGTGGGCTTCGATGGGTTTCTCCTTGCGATGCACGCACCTGTATAGGAGGCTACTTTCCCTTTTATCCTTTGTGGTCTCCTTGGTGGGGGTCGGCTTTGGTCTCAGCGTCCTTGTTGATTTGGGACTTCGGTAAGTACTTTGGTGATGTCTGGAGCAGCTACTTCTACCTCCATATCAACTTCTGGCACCAACCCCTCTCCTTCGGTATCTATAGCTTCTGTCAGCGCCGACATGATTTTTTGTAAGAACTCTTGTGTCTCCTTTGGCAATGTCTCAAATACTTTACTCGCTATCAGAAGGTCATAGTGCTCATGATTCATATGTTACTGAAAGCTCAACAACTCAATTCTCAAAATGCCATGTGGTTTTCATTGGAAATCCACCTGTAATTTATAGGGAATTTTGAATTCAAATCCGACCATTCCCCCAAAATTTGGTTCATTAATGTTGGATTGTAGGCATATTTTCAAATATATGAGCCATAAATTTCATCTTAAATGTTGACCGCCCACTCCATTTGGCCACATTACTACCATATAATCATGAACAATGACTTTAATAGTCACTTTCCGGCTGACCTGCATGATTTCTCCCTGGGTAGCGCAACCCCCTTCGCGCTACCAAAAATCCTGTGACACCTCCTTGCTTCACACAATCCTCTAATCGCACAACTCCCCAACCCGTGCAGTGTAGTTTATAGTCCTCCACCTCCTTTCAGCTGCCTGGAGCACTAAGACTATACTACCTTCATCTAGCCACATGGCCGGACCGCCAGTGTATGGCTTCAATCGACTGCCATTCACCTTTCCTGGGAAGGGATCTCCATTCAATTTGACCATTTGCATTGCTCCTTCGTCGGTAATATCCTTAATGACATAGGGCCCTAACCAGTGCAACCTGAAATTCCATTGAAATTTATCAAACTTACTATCATATAACAAAACCAGGTCATTTACATTAAACGTGCATAGCTTAATGTGTCGATCATGCCATGATTTTTCGCGCTGCTTTTGGATTTGTTGGTGAAATCCCACTAGAAATATCTATTCCTCAAGCTCATCCAGTTGTGCGAGCCTTTCCTCTAGGGCTCTGTGATCTGTCATACTTGTGATCACTGCTATGCATAGACTATGCACAATATCTTCCATAGGCATTACCACTTCAATGCCATAGACTAGCCTAAAGGGAGTTTGTCTAGTCAACTTCTTACATGTCGTTCGATAAGCCCATAGTTCCGCAAATATGTGTAGGTCCCAATCACTTTGTTGAGAATTTCAAACCTTGGTCAGCACATTCTCTAGCACTTTATTGAATGCTTCCACCGTCTTGTTAGCTTGCGGGTGATAAGGCGTTCTGTTCTGGTGATATACCTAAACTTCCTCTGTTAGCGCACTAATCGTTTCATTCAGAAAGTGTGTACTGTGATAACTCATCAAAATATTTGGGTAGCCAAATCACATCAGTACATGCTCAAAGAGGAACTTTTTAGTAGTCATGCCTATGCAATCCTTCAAAGGTTGTGCCTCCACCCAACGAGTCAAATACTCCGTCGTGGTGATAATGTACGTCACTCACATCTTCCTTTGGGCTAAATGGGTCCCAAAATATCTATCACCCATTTCTCAAAGGGTTGTAACGTCATCTCTGGATTTAGATGCATTTCATCACTCCATGATGGCCTTCCAGTTCTTTGACATACATCACATGCCTTGCAATACACTTTTAAGTCCTGATGGAGAGTTGGCCACCACAACCCTGCGCATAGAATCTTCTACGTGGTTGCTCTCCCTACATAATTTCCTCCCGCGCTTCCCCCATGAGCGTCCACAAGGATGTTGCTTCTTTCAAACTCAGGTACATATCGTTGCAATACCTCATCAAACCCAATTTTGTATAGATGCCCAGGAATGACAGAAAAATCTGTTGTGCGCACCACTAATTCCTTCTTCTACTGGATGGTGTATCCTTTTGGGGTAGTTCCTATCATTAGGAAGTGTATTATATCCTCAAAATGACCATGCACAATGCGCACTACAAATAGTTGCGTGTTAGACAATCCCTCCTCCAAATTAGTGGGCTCCTCCCCTGTTTCAATATGCGACAGATGGTCATGTCCCATGTTCAGTGGTCCAGGCTTCACAATAACTTCAAAATCATATTCTTGGAATAGTAACAGCCATCTGCAGATTCTCTCCCTCAACACATGCTTATTGACCAGGTATTTCAGCGTGGAGTGATTGGTATACATCTTAAAATGGCCTCCCATCAAGTTGTGTCTAAACATCTGGAGTGCATACACCATGGCTAACCCTTTGTGCTCAGTAGTGGAATAGTTCTTTTATGCCTTGGATAACCTTCTGCTTGCAAACGCAATAGGATGGTCCAAGTCTTCTCCACTAGACTATGTCAGTACTGCTCCCAGTGCTATAAATAACACATCGACATGTACATAAAGCTCCTTCTTCCAATTTGTGAAGACTAGGAACGGCGCAGTGACCATCTTTTCTTTCAATGCATCTAGGCTCTTCTAAGAGTCCTCATTCCAGCAGAATGTGATATCCTTCTTCAACAACTTATCCATATGCGCGGTGATCTAGGCATAGCCCTTGATAAACTTTCTGTAATATCCTGTATGTCCTAGCATAGTGTGAAGCTGTTTCACGCTCCTTGGCACCTCCAAGTTTAGTATCACTACGATCTTTGCGAGGTCTACCATCAGTCCCTGTCTACAAAACACATGACCCAGCAGGGTCCCAAAAGGAACACAAAACATACACTTCTTTAGATTGAACACGATCTGGTACCTTCGACAGGTATCTAGCATTAGGCGTGGGCTTGCTGCATGGCATTTCACCAGCCCAAACATAGTCCAATCATCAAAGTATACTTATAGGAACTTATGAATAAACTCCTTAAACACAACAACTACTACACACGAGAAAATTGCAGATACATTCTTCAATCCAAATGACATTATAGTGTACTGGAAACAACCCCACTCAATCTCAAAGGTTGTCTTACTCCTATCTTCTAGTGCGATTTTGATCTAGTGGTACCCCGAGAACCCATCAGTGAAGGAATAGGCTTCCTAGGCCCCTACATTGACCAACACTTCATCAGTGAATATGCAAGCCTCATTCAGCTTTCTGAGATCCATGCATATCCTTATTTCATCCTTCTGTTTCTTCTCTTGTACCACCATTTTGCTTGGCCAGTTAGATTCTTCCACAGGCTCAATGATGCCTATCGTGAGCATTTTGTCTAGCTCTAAGCAGACCTTTTCCTTATACTTCAGATTGAGACAGTAAGGCATTTTCTTAACCGGCTTTGCGTCAGGCTTCAACATGATCTTCATAACACCTAGGTCCCTGATTATCCCTTTTAGATCTGTAAACTTGGTAGGGAATAAATCTTAGTATTCGCAAAGCAATTTAGCGACCTTATCCACTGTCGTGTCATCCCAGTAATATCAAATCTTCCCGAATTTGGGCTCTGCCTATATACCAATGTTTACCTGTTTTGTTTTCAGTGGTATGGTTATATCAGGATTCTCAACTTGTGGTCTTTCAACCTCATGGTGACCTTATGTTTCAGGGATGTTGGTATTTCTTGGATCGTTATCTTCTTCTTCAATGGTTACATTATAGCATTCTAGCATGTGACTCAGCTGAGTAGCCCACACAGGCTGAATCAGGTGTAAAAGATCCTGCGATATCCTAAAGATTGTTGCTTTCACCTCTTGTAGCGCCTCATCAATATAGTCAAACCCGTCTTCAAAACTGAATGTCATTATCAATCCTTCACGCAAAATATCCCATTCACCTGTGCCATGGTGGAGTTATGTTTCTACATACCAGTTCATTGGGATCACATCTAGGGTGTGACAGAACAAGTGCACCCTTCAGGTTGGGGCTTCTCTACATAAGACTGAGCCCATTTGGCCAAGTGTACGTGCAGGTCATCCTGCTCATCATACTTGTCTGTCATTCACACTGTCAGCTTCCCAAAGCATGTCCTCATCATTCTCCTACATTCATACCAATCATCAAAGCTTCCCTTATGCGTACCCCACCATCTTGCAGAAGTAGCGCACAGTGCCCAATCCAATGTCTGGAAGCACTGCTTTTCTGGTACCTCCCTCTTAAATTCACCCAAAAATATATCTACATCATTTAGGCCATCATAAGTGGCAGATTCCTTACCTCTGATGACACACAGCATAATGACCGGATCATCATGTTACAACTCATTGCAGTTACTTCATGTAACCAATTCTGCTAGCGCTCTAATGCTTCATCAGAGTCTGGGGTGCAGGAAATCTCGTGATCCCATGTAATTCATCCATCCACTGTTGGATTCACCCAATCTTGGTCTCGTGATGTTATCTTATAGATATAGTCTAGATCTTCATCGCTCTCATAATCACGGATTGGTTCAGTATAGCGCGATCCCTAAGAAGGATCTAGGGGTATTATAATGCAGAGCGATTTCTTCCTAAATATCATCTTCCACTTCTTTAGATTGATTACCCTGTTCATATCAGTAGCCCAATCAATTCCTAGGAGCACAGGGTAGGGGTTGTTGTCATCCACAATTCCTATTACTTCAAAGTCAGCCAATGTGCTTGCACCTTCAATATCTACAGTCCCCCCCTGCAGCAGCCCCATGGGGATGGTCTTCTACTAATTTGCCATCCTTAGGTGAACCGAAGATCACTACAGTGCGTGTCTCCCCAATCGTTCCCAAGTTTGTTTCAGTAGGACGTTCACATCTAACCCCAAGTCCAAAATAGCCTGATCCATTTCATACTCTCCTATCTGTGCAGTTAGTCTCATCTCTCATCCCGTCCTTGTTTTATGTTTACCAATATTTCTTACTATGCGAGACTCACGCAGAGAATTTCTGGCACATCTATTTATAAGCTCATGTAGCCCCTTCGTAGCCTTTCTATCGCATAGTAACTTCATGCATGTTTCCAAGAAATTTGTAAGCATAGAGGGGTCCATCTCCCAATCAGGCTTATCCTTTCTCCCTGAGGTGGATGCCTCAACGAAGCTCTTCTTCAGTTCCATGAAGGCTTCACGTGTGCGTTCCAAATCAAACTCAGCCTCCTTCATCGGGGCTTTGCAAACCCACATGTCATTCTCAGGTTGTTTCCCCTTATTATCTCCTATTGTGATTCCACTTCAGAGAACTATATTTATGTTCGGATCCTCTTTACGCGGCTTAGATCTCATCATTTGCAGGTTCTTAGATGGTTTAGGGGGTAGTACCCCCTTGTCACATGTCCTTTCTATTAGCGTAGGGTAGTCTTCCATTTCATGATCAAACAGAGTGTAATACTTGCACGACAGACGTGTTTGGTTAGTACAATCGTGGACATAATGTCCTGGTCCCCCACAATTGTAGCAAATCAACTGTCCATGACCTCTGCTAGATCCTCCTCCGTCTCAGCCTCGTCCGCGCCTGTGAAAGCTTGTCTATGCCGTCCCCAGACTCTAGTCAGGGGCCGCATTTCTGCTTGTACCCTATATGCAGGTGTTCTATCCATCATCAGCTCATAGCTTCTGCAGTTGCGCTTGTCATGTCCTACCGACCTACAAAAGTTGCAGAATATTTGTTGCGCTGTCTATACAAACTTTTTCAACAAATGACAGTTATCCATGGCATGTTTTCCTGCTACCTAACATATAGAGCACCACATTGCAAGCCTCGTGCTTGGTCCTACCTAAGCTTCCGGCGTTAACGGCATCAGTCCTCCTCCTGTAATATATTTCACAAAGACCGGGAAATGATCTTTGTCATGTCCCTGATCCTTGCATTTCAAACACCATACCTCCTCACGCACCTTTGGTCGAACTACTTTTTCCTGCTTCAAACTTTTCATCTCAAGGCAAATATTTTTCAACTGCGCATGGATTTGCTAAACCCCCGGATTTGGATCTTGTAGAAATTCCCACTGTAGATCAGCATATTATGCAATATACTAAAGCAAAATACAAGATCTACTTCTACAACAAACTTTGCGGAAGCTTAATCAAATATGAGCAATATCAAATAAAACACATATAACTGAGAATGAGAAATCAATCACACATGAACACAGAAGAATAACCCGGGGAAAGCCTCGGCCTAAAACCCCAATCTCTGTATTATCATACAAGAGGAAATATGTTCAGATTGAAAAAAGAATGAGCTCACAAGCTGACCTGCTCTCTCTGCAATCAAACTGTTGCTCATAGACAATCAAAGGCTTCTCGCAAACCTTCTCCTCTACCCTCCAAGCCTCCTATTTCCTTGCACAGTTTCTCCTGGGGTCCAATAGCTGCCACCTGTGTGAATTACCTCACGCACTCCTCACTGACTTCTGATCTAACTGCGCAAACCTGAAGGAGATGATTGCTTTTGCATGGATGAGTTTCCTATATAGGAAAAATCCTCCAATTGATAGTGCATTGTCCCTTCGTCTGATCTCAACTGGGTCTCTAACTGAACTGACATGCATGAGTTATTCATTTATCTAAAGTGCAGCAGTTACATGCATGCATGCATTAACTAATTGAACTCATAATTAGTTCAACAAACTGTTGGAACTAGTCTAACTAGACTTAACTCAATTAATTGAGCTAACTAATTACAACTCATCCTTATCTCTTTAACTGAGGGATAAATTCCTCAATCAATGGAGAAATTGTTGCATGTATTCACATAGACTTCATGTTTGATTTTCTACAACTAAT
>APFE031500334.1:117610-137188 GCA_000404065.3 Pinus taeda
TTGCATGCATCTTGAACCTCAAGAACATATAGGTTCTTGACTCGTGAGCCAATCTGCTTCACCTGTCTCGTGGTGATGTGTCGAAGGAAAACCTTTCCCTTACAGAAGACTACATCATAGCCTTGGTCTTCTAGCATTGCGATCAACACCAAATTTTTCCTCAGTCCTAGTACATACTTGACATCGTTCAAGGTAATGCGAGCTCCATACTCCCTCTAAAAAACAATCATGCCTACACCTAAGAAACTATACTTTTCATCATTACCCATCGCTATGAGTATCTGGAGATCTTTCTCCTCCAAGGTATTGAACATGCTCTTGTCGTTGGTCATGTGGAAAGAAGCTCCACTGTCAAGAAACCTACCACATCCCACCATGGATGAAACCATGCGTGAGAAGAGGGTGAAATCCAACTCGAACTGTGAGGCCAATGCCTCACCTTCAGATCCTTCCTTAGATCCCATATTGGATTTCTTCAGTGGACAATTTGTAGCAAAATGGCCCACCTCATGACAACGAAAGCATCGCACTTTCAATTTGTCAAACTTCTTCCCACCATGGGAATAACTCGATTTGGAATGAGAATCCTTCTCCTTCCCTTTCTTTGCCTTACTCGCTAAGGCACAGTTTTCTTCATCCTCCTTGGATGAAGAACCATCTATGGTGCTTCTTCTTATCTCCTCTTGCATCAGATCTGACCAAAGTCATTCCCAATCTGATAGTTTCTCTCTTCCATTTACTGAGTCTTGGTAGCTATGCTAGCTCTTAGGAAGATCGAGGAGAGCTAGACTTACCATGACATCATCAACTATCATGATCCCTACACTTCCAAGCTCATCCCTATAGGTGGTGAGATTGTTCAAATATCTAGAGATCGTGTCGCCCTTTTCACACTTGATTTTCCAAAGGCTATCTTTCAGCGCCAACTTCCTCTAATCGTTGTTGTTCTAATATATATCTTTCAATGTTTTCCACATTGAAAAAAGTGTCTCCTTCCCATGGAGACTCAAGACTATGTGGTCTTGAACTCCCTCTAGAAGGATTCTCCTTGCTCTAGCCACACATTTCTTCCATTCCGCCAATTCTATAGCATCAGTCGGCTTGGGGACTTCTTAATCAATGAATTCCTTTAGACCATTATCCTCTAATACTACTTACATGCGATCCTTCCATGCTATATAATTCGAGTTGCCATCAAGGGCATACTCGAGTCTTGAAACGTTGAACGCCATTAGTGAAATTGAGATGTGATAAGAACTTGATTACTATATTCAGGAACCTCAAACTTCGAACTTCTTCCTTCTTGTATACTGTTCTTCACTTTGATCACCTTTACTCTGATACCATGTAGAAACTCCCACTGTAGATCAAAATATTATGCAATATACTAAAGCAAAATACAAGATCTACTTCTACAACAAACTTTGTGAAATCTTAATCGAATATAAGAAAGATCAAATAGAACACATATAACTGAGAACGAGAAATCAATCACACATGAGCACAAAAGAATAATCGGGGAAAGCCTCAGCCTAAAACCCCAATCTTTGTATTTTCATACAAGTCGAAATATGTTCAGATTACAAAAAGAATCAGCCCACAAGCTATCCTGCTCTCTTTGCAATCAAACTGTTGCTCATAGATAGTCAAAGGCTTCTCACAAACCTTATCCTCTACCCTCCAAGCCTCCTATTTCCTTGTGTAGTTTCTCCTGGGGTCCAACAGCTACCACCTATGTGAATTACCTCACACACTGCTCACTAACCTCTAATCTAACTGTGAAAACCTGAAGGAGATGATTCCTTCTGTATCGATGAGTTTCCTATATAGGAAAAATACCCCAACTGATAGTACATTGTCCCTTCCTCTGATCTCAACTGGGTCTCTGACTGAACTGACATGCATGAGTTATTTATGAAAGAATATTCAGTTATCTGAAGTGCAGCAGTTACATGCATGCATGCATTAACTAATTGAACTCACAATTAGTTCAACAAACTGTTGGAACTAATCTAACTGGACTTAACTCAATTAATTGAGCTAAATAATTACAACTCAAATTACAATTCATCCTTATCTCTTTAACTGGGGGATAAATTCCTCAATTAATGGAGAAACTATTACATGTCTTCACATAGACTTCATGTTTGATTTTCTACAACTAATTAACTCAAGATGAATTAATTAATTATTTTACAAATAGCTGCTGAGCTCAAATTCGAATTTTAATTCACAATTTTAATTTAGGGACTAATTAAAATTGGAATGTATTCCGAAATGCTATTTATAGCAATGTTATTTTTAGCATTTCTATTTTTTCTATTTCCAACTGTGTTGGAGTATATCTTGAAATGCTATTTATAGCAATGCTATTTTTAGCATTTCTTGTTACTATTTTCAATAGATCTTGTTCATGCAGTCTCATTGCAATCTCCAAGGCCTCTTCCTGAGTCATTATCTTCTCTTGTGACAACACAACCCTTAGGCATGGCAATAGCGAAGCCACTAACCACTCATGATGTTGTCCATCTGTCAAGTTCATATTAGCTTCACAGATCTTACACTTCAACCTTTAATCTAATTCCCAAGGTGTCTCACCTAGTTGCATCGTGATTTCTTTGAACCCCACAATGGATTTTGCCTCAGATTTAGGCCTACTGAATTCCCTTCTCAGTGCTTTCTAGATGTCTACCACTCCAACATTTGGGTTATCGTTAGAGTACTTGATATGCTAGGTTAGCACGCGATCCTGCAGAGCACTAACCATAGTTTCCTTCTTCATGTTATCATCTATAATTCCCTGAGCTTCCCATACAACTTTCAAAATGAACCAGAACTAGTCTGGGTCCTCATTTCCAAAGCCTTTGAACAAAGGCAACTTCACTGAATTTTCCATACTGAACTGTGGTGGCGATGGAGGTTGTACGGGTGAAGTCTCATGCGAAGGTGGTGAATTTGGAGATGGAGTGGGTGGAGGTGACAGTCGCGGGAATCCCTGTCTTATTAACTAAATAGCACTTCACGGAGAAGTCTGCGCTATCCCCTCTTCGTCACCTCGCGTAGGTGAAATCAAAGGACTATATTCAAGACCCTTTTTTCCTTCGTTCCTGTAAGATTTTCCACTTCGCGTAGCTCCAACATCAAGGTAGTTGCATAACCCATTTTTTGCACAATAGCATTTTAATCCAAGTATTCAAAGATTTCAAGTACTTACCTTGCGGTCCTTTGCAAAAGTGATGCTCTGCCTCATTGTAGCTGACTGAGGTATCGACCAAATTCAGTCACAAATCCTCCTATGACGTGATTGATCCAATGATCGACACCGCGGGCGATCTTGTCCTCAGATGCTTCCAATTTCTGTACTAGCTCCAAGGTCCAAACAATAGGGCCGTCAATTCTCCACCTTCCTTGGCTATCTTCTAGCTTCATGATCCACTCGTATAGCTCAAATGGAAAGGAATAGAAGAATATCTTATGGATCTCTATATATAGGTACCTGTCCAGCCAATGTTCCTTTGTCAGTTGCGGGTTTTTGTTCTCTTGCGCCGCGAATTCGTGGATCTTTCTATCCAACCAATCTCCAATCTCTTTCTTAGTTGGATTCCAGTGATACGACATCACACATCTCTTATGTAGATTCTAGTCCTAGCAACATAACCATTTCTTGGCTTGAGGGGTCCTGACTCAAGTTCAGCATTAATTAGCCAAACAAATCCCTACACTACTGGCCCTTTCGGTATTATTCCACGGAGCGCGGACCAAAGTCTCACCTGAAGCAGTATGGGGGGATGCTAGAACCAAGTTTCTACACCCTAAGATGGTTGTGATGTCATTTTATTCCCTCTATTCCTGCCTTCACACAGGTCACTTAGTTCTAGGGCTCTGTCTACCAAACCCCTTATTCCTCCCTTTGATACCTCCATGAAAGGGTACGACTGACCTCCGCACAGCCCTAACCTTCGATTCGAATACTTTCATACTTCTAAGGCAGCGTATTGCTCAAATTGTCAAGTTATCTTAAGAACCTTACTTATATTATTAGATACTCACAGTTAGCACCACGTAAATAGATATTCATATTTACGTTCAGTTATCCAACATAATTACATTCATTCGCACACCATATAGCATTCTAATGCGTGACTTAGTTGTGTAGCCCACACAAGTTGAATCAGGTGTAAAGGATCCTGCAGTATCCTAAATTTTGCTGCTTTCACCTCTTGTAGCGCCTCATCAATACAGTCAAACCCGTCTTCAAAACTGAATGATGTTATGAATCCTTCACAAAAAATATCCCATTCAGTTTTACCATGGTGGAACTCTGTTTCTACATACCAATTCATCAGGACGACATCTAGGGTGTGACAAAAAAGTGCACCCATTCAGGTTTGGGCTTCTCTCCATAAGCCTGAGCCCATTTGGCCAAGTGCGCGTGCAGGTCATCCTACCCATCATACTTGTCTGTCATTCGCACCTTCGGCTTCCCAAAGTGTGTCCTCATCATTCTTCTACATTCACACCAATCATCAAAGCTTCCCTTATGCATACCCCACCATCTTACGGGTGTAGCGTGCAGTGCCCAACCCAACATCTGGAAGCGCTACTTTTTTGGTACATCCCTCTCAAATGAATCCAGAAATATATCTACATCATTTGGGCCATCATAAGTGGACAGATTCCTTACCTCTAATGACACACAATGCAACGACCAGGTCATCATCTTATAGCTTAGTGTAGTTACTTCATGTAACCGATTCTGCTAGCACTCTAATGCTTCATCAGATTTCGAGGTGTAGGAACTCTCGTGATCTCATGTAATTCGTCCATCCGCTGTTGGATTCACCCAATCTTGGTCTTGCACTGTTATCTTATAGATACAGTCCACATTTTCATCGCTCTCATAATCACAGACTGGTTCAGTATAGCGCGATCCCTCAGCAGGATCTAGGGGTACTATAATGTAGAGTGATTTCTTCTCAAATATCATCTTCCGCTTCTTTAAATTGATTACCCCATTCATATCAGTAGCCCAATCAATTCCCAGGAGCGCAGGATAGGGGTTGCTATCATCCACAAATTCTATTACTTCAAAGTCAATCAGCACACTCATACCTTCAATATCTACAGTCACCCCCTACAGCGGCCCCATGGGGGATGGTCTTCTACTGATTCACCATCCTTAGCTGAATTGGAGATCACTGCAGCAGGTCTCCCCATTCATTCCCAAGTCTGTTTCGGTAGGACGCTCGCATCTGACCCCAGGTCCAAAATAAGCTGATCCATTTCATCCTCTCCTATCTGTACGGTTAGTCTCATCTCCCATCTCGTCCTTGTTTTATGTTTACAAATCTTTCGTACTATGCACAGCTCACCTGAAGCATTTATGGTGCATCTGTTTATAAGCTTCTATAGCCCCTTCATAGCCTTGCTATCGTGCAGTAACTTCATGCAGGTCTCCAAGAAATTTGTAAGCATAGAGGGGTCCATATCCGGATCAGGCTTATCTTTGCTCCCTGAGGTGGAGGCCTCAGCGAAGCTCTTCTTCGCTTCCATGAAGGTTTCACGTGCGTGTTCCAAATCGAACTCAGCCTCCTTCTTCAGGGCTTTACAAACCCACGTGTCATCGTCAGGTTGATTCCCCTATCATCTCTTGTTGTGATTCCACTTCAGAGAAATATATTTAAATTTGGATCCTCTTCACGCAGCTCAGATCTCATCATTTGCAGGTTCTGAGTTGGCTGAGGGGGTAGTGCCCCCTTCTCAGGTATCCTTGCTATTAGCATAGGGCAGTCTTCCATTTCGTGATCAAACAGAGTGCGATACTTGCACAAAGGACGTGTTGGGTTAGTACGATCATGGGCATAATGTCCTGGTCCTCTGCAATTGTAGCAGATTAACTGTCCCCGACCTCTGCCAGGTCCTCCTCTGCCTCGGCCTCGTTTGCGCCCATAAAAGCTTGTCTGTGCCTCGCCGCACTCTGGTCAGGGGGCTGCGTTTCTGCATGTACCCTATAGGTGGGTGTTCTATCGATCATCAGCTCATAGCTTCTACAGTTGCGCTCATCATGTCCTACCGACCTACGGAAGTTGCAAAACAGTTGTTGTAGTGTCTATACAAACTTCTGCAGCAAATGACAGTTATTCGTGGCATTTTTTCCTGCTACCTGACATATAAAGCACCATAATGCAGGCCCCACCCTTGGTCCTACATGAGCTTCTAGCCTCAAGGGAATCGATCCTCCTCCTTCAATACAGTTCACAAAGACCGGGCAATGGTCTTTGTCATGCCCCTAACCCTTGCATTTCAGGCACCATACCTCCTCGTGCACCTCTGATCAAACTGTTTTGTCCTTCTTCAAACTTTTCATCTCAAGGAAAAGATTTTTTAGCTACGCATGGATCTATTAAACTCCTAGATTTGGATCTTGCATCGGTGTTTCATGCAGTCTCATTGCAATCTCCAAGGCCTCTTCCTGAGTCGTTATCTTATGTTGTGACAACACAACCCTTAGGTGTGGTAGTAGCGAAGCCACAAACCACTCGTGATGCTGCCCATCTGTCAAGTTCATATTAACTTCACATATCTTACACTTCAACCTCTGATCTAGTTCCCAAGGTGTCTCACGTGGTTGCATCGTGTTTTCTTTGAACCCCACAATGGATTGTGCTTCAGATTTAGGCCTACTAAATTCCCTATTCAATGTTTCTTGGATGTCTTCCACTCCAGCATTCAGGTTATCATTAGAGTACTTGATATACTAGGTTAGAGCGCGATCCTACAGAGTACTGACCAAGGTTTCCTTCTTCATGTCATCATCTGTAACGCCCTGAGATTCCCATACAACTTTCACAATGAACCAGAACTGGTTTGGGTCCTCATTTCCCAAGCCTTTGAACAAAGGCAGCTTCACTGAATTTGCCATACTGAACTGTGGTGGCGGTGGAGGTGGTACGGGTGAATTCTCATGCGAAGGTAGTGAAGTTAGAGGTGGAGTGGGTGGAGGTGGCAGCCGCAGGAATCCCTGTCTTATTAACTAAATAGCACTTCGTGGAGAGTCTGCGCTATCCCCTCTTCGTCACCTCGTGGAGGTGAAATCAGTGGACTATATTCAGGACCCTTTTTTCCTTCGTTCCTATAAGTTTTTCCGCTTCCGGTAGATCCAAACATCAAGGTAGCTGCATAAACCGTTTTTCACACAATAGCATTTTAATCCATGTATTCAAAGATTTCATGTACTTACGTCGCGGTCCTTTGAAAAAGCATTTCTCCACCTCGTTGTAGTTGATTGAGGTATCAACCATGAATTCAGTCACAAATACTCCTAGATGTGATCGAGCCAATGATCAATAGCACTAGTGATCTTGTCCTTAGATGTTTCCAATTTATGTACTAGCTCCAAGGTCCAAACAATAGGACCGTCAATTCTCCACCTTCCTTGGTTATCTGCTAGGTTCGCAATCCACTTGTATAGCTCAACTGGAAAGGAACAAAAGAAGATCTAGTGGATCTCTGTATATAGGTACCTGTCTAGTCATTGTTCCTTTGTCAGTTAAGGGTTTGTGTTCTCTTGCGCCACAAATTCGTGGATCTTTCTATCCAACCAGTCTCCAATCTCTTTCTTAGTTGGATTCCAGTGATACGACATCACACATCTCTTATCTAGATTCTGCTCCCCACAATGGAACCATTTGTTGGCTTAAGGGGGCCCGACCCAAGTTCATCATTAATTAGCCAAACAAATCCCTACACTACTGGCCCTTTTGGCATCAGCCCGCAAAGCACGGACTGAAGTCTCACCCGAAGCAGTATGGGGGGATTCTCAAACGAAGTTTTCGCACCCTGAGATGGTCATGATGTCGTTTTATTCCCTCTATTCTTACCTTTGCATAGGTCACTTAGTTCTAGGGCTCTATCTACCTAACCCCTTATTCCTCCCTTCAACACCTTTGCGAAAGGGTATGGCTAACCTTTGATTCAGATACTTTCACACTGCTAAGGCAGCATATTGCTCAGATCGTCAAGTTATCTTAAGAATCTTACTTATCTTATTAGATACTCACAGTTAGCATCGCTTAAATAGATATTCTTATTTACTTTCAGTTATCCAACATAATTACATTCATTCATGCACCATACAAGCATTATAAAGGAAATTCATACATAAATTGAAAAGATGCATTAATCGGAACAAAGACACAAAAATTGTAGAATACTTCTCTTTATTGATGTCTTCAAGCCATTACAGACTCTAACCGCCCTGCGCACACAACTGCAGGGTTCCGCGCACTCAGCTATAGGGATCTACGCACTCAGGTGCGAACTTCTACCCTAGGCCTCTGTGCACTCAATTGTAGAGCCTCTACCTACTCTACAACCCAAAACTGAGAATTCTTACTTTAGAGCTATGATTATATTATTCATGATATTCCATTACCCCAAAACTACTTAGAGCTTAGCTCTTTCTATACAATCCCATGGTCCACGGACCATGGGTAGATCTTTTGCAACCGACTTTTACTTTACAAAACTAAGGGCAGACAATCCTTTATGACTTATGACACCTTTGCACTCCGCGACCACAAAATGCGGAGTCTATACAAGTTTATTACAAAATTTGACAAAAACATGGGCTTTTAGCCCCAAAACTGTCCTTTGGGTGATCCCATTCCCAACAGAGGGCCATGTCCTAGATGAGAATCACAGTAGTATACAATGGAGTTTTCCACTCATCAGAAAATCCACACCTTATCTCATGGTACTCCTACCACTTATCTTTGTACAACCTCTAATAGGTCCTCTACAACTACCATTGGAACCTAGCAATTTAAACTCTCCAAGTTCCTCTTACAACTCTAAGAGCCCTCTCGGATTCTAGTGTTTCACCTTATACATATCTACCTCGATTCCTATGCCTTGGAAAACCTTCAAGCCTCACTGATCCCACATATGCATCATTATCATTTTAATCTTGTCAGGATTTTTGTTCCACGAAAAAAAAAATTAATTTCTTGAGATTATCCTTAAGAAACAAAAAAATGAAATATAGTGAAAAAATCAAAAAACATTACCTATGTC
Source organism: Pinus taeda (assembly GCA_000404065.3). NCBI lineage: Eukaryota > Viridiplantae > Streptophyta > Pinopsida > Pinales > Pinaceae > Pinus > Pinus taeda. Next base: position 126,686 of record APFE031500334.1, read on the forward strand.
ACCCCATGCAGCTCCTTCGGGAAGTGCTAACATCAGATCTCCTCTTAATTAAAGCCCTGCATAGGGGTAGTTCTCTATTGCTATGACTTGTTCTTCCCACCATTAGAAGAACTCTTCATCGAAATTCGCTTGAGTGACTTGGCCTCCTCCAATTCTTCTCATCAAATCCACCAACCTAGCCATCTGAGGGTCTCTTGGAATACTAATGGCAGGTACTACTTGAGGTCACAACTCATGAATCTTCTCAAAGAAAAATGATCAAAGTATGGTACCATAACCGAAATTTGTGGTCTTCCATTTTTTGTATGTTGTAAGTTGCCTCTTCATGTTACCTGAGAGTGTTGTACACCAATTATAAACCACAAGTTTCAAGAATTCCACTGCTACAGACATGTAGGATCGTGAATCCTGATGAAGTGAGGTTGATCCTGATACTCTGGAAATCATAAAAAGGAGGATATTTATTTCCATGGTAGTGATGTGTTTGATTGGGATTTGGGACCCAACTTTCTTTGTCCTTGATCCACAATAGATAGAAACACAATCATCTACATTCAAACTACTACTGACCTTACCTTTCAAATATACCACTTATCCTCTCCTGGAGAGACCTGTAATGAAATATATATCATCCACTTCAATTTGTAAGGGCATTGAATCAATGAAAAATAACCCTTATCTTGGATCCTAATAATTGATCAACATGTTCAGCAATATTGATTGAGACCTCATATTTTACACCATGAAGAATTTGAGCAAACCATAGTTTTTTAGAGCATTCAGTGATTCTTGGTCTTCCAAAACCAAGCTATCTATCTCATTTTCTCATTCATGCCATTCAATCACCATCATGCAATATTAGACAAATTCAACCATTAAACCTAACTTTTAAAATTCTACTCTACACATACATTGTCTTAATTATAGACAACGACGTACATATGCCCTTTTCTTGTTGTAAACTTGCATGTAGGAATTTTCATATGCACCCTAGTGATACAAAACCTGCATATACACAAATTTAATCTCAAAATCAAATTTAAAATCATTTTAATCCAACCTACTTGCTTGAAAATCAAATTTAAAATCATTTGAATCCTATCTACTTGCTTCAAAATCAAATCAAGTGGAAGAAAATGTGATTTAGGGTTACCTAGAGCTCGCACTTTCCAATTTCCACAAAGACCACTTCTCAGTACTTGGAGGGGTGAGAATGAAAATGGTGAGTTCATACTTTGTTTCTATATCAAAAAACTCAAACACATTTTTCTATAGTTCCAAATTTTTTTTTTATTATTTTAATGACTTGTTGACCTCGTTTGAAGTGTTGGGAAGGGATTTTTTTTTCAAGATAATGAAGACTTCTTTTATCACTTGGTGTTTTTTTCTATAATTTCAATTCCACAATCATTGAACTATCATTGCAAGCATCATCCTCTAACTCTAATATAGGTTAGGACCACTCGTTGTTGCATTTTTCATCTGGACCTTGTTATCACTCCGTAATTTTTAGGTTGTAGAGTAAATCACAAAGGTAACCTTAGAATCAATTTATAAACTCGGAATCGATCCCTTCCAATTTTAGAGAGGGATCTCTCTTTATGATTTACGTTTGTTTTGCTGATGATATTAGGCTAGTTATCATGTTCAGGTTTGGGTTTTTGTATTGTTAGGTTGAGATAGTGGAATTAGTTTATTAGGCAATGGAGTCACAGGTTTAGGTTGATTAAACACAAATTTACATGCTAAAATTACAAGGTAGGGTAGACAAGTTCACTGGATCCCTTAAAATCTATGGTGTGGAGGAGAAGAAATAGATTCGAAAATCCAATTAAAAGCAAAGAAATTAAGAATTATGTTTTTAGTTTTAAATAGAAAACATAGAAATTATTCATATGTCAGATCCATGGTGTACTTTTAAACAAATTCTTTTTGTACTCTTCTTTGAATAATTTAGATTTCATAAACATATATGAAAAACAATGAAAAAATAAGCAAAGAAAGATGCACGTCACCAATGAAATTGACACAAGAATCCCATAATTCTTGAGTTGTATTATTGAGATATGATTGAAGATAGCTCTGTGAGCTTCTTTACAACATAAGTCCTTTCTTCAAAACTAATCTCAACACCAATACTTCGATTTTTGAAGTTTTTATACGAAAATATTTACAAAATATCTGGATTCAAAAGATCAAGATGGAATCCTATTAATGTCTAAAACTGATTGCAAAATTAGAACAAAATAATAGGAATCTTCAAACTGCTAAATGTTGGCCTTGTTTTTGAGGAATATTGTTGGTGACTAGGCCTCAAAATCTATTGTGTTGTTTCCTTGCTGTCCAATTACGAATTGCTCTAGTAATTCGCACAATTTCTCCTACCTATCTTCACTTGGGATCAAAAGCTTAATCAAATTCCTGTAGCTTTCATCCACATCTCAGTATTTCTAAAAAGTTGGCTTGATGAAAAATAGGTGCTTGACCTCATGACTAATAAATAAATCAAAATATAATGCCTCCATGAATGACTTCCCTGTGATATGCCCTTTGATCCCTGCAAACTTTGATTTGTCTTGGGAAATCTTGATTAATCTATCCTGATACTCTGTTAGGCTCATGAGTTTATTTTATGTATTTGTCAACTTTGGTAGACTTTTCCTATTCAACACCTACAACTTCTTGTGGAATCTGTCTATGTTGATTTCTAAATTCTGGCATTTTTGATCCAACCAATTCATAAGAGTCCTTTTTGTCTGCACCCTTTTCACCTCCAGGATGGCCTCTATTCTATCCTGAATTCCCAGCTCCTATAGTTCTTATCTATTCTTGGAATTCAGAAATTTGATGAGGATTGTAGCTTCCCCACGTTTCTGCCCCAAGTCTATTCTAGTGTGCCTGATTACTTATTAGGATTTCTGCAATAACTCTTGTTGTTCAAACAAATTTTGTACAGAGGGACATATCTGTGTGATGGCTTCACCAATTTCAGTCCATATATGTTCTCTCGCTTGGGCTAGACTATGACCCATCACTGATTCACTATGTAACTGCTCAGTTTTAGATTTAATTGATGGGTTTTCTGTAAATTTGCCACATAAAAATTATGACTCTTTAACTTTTGTTTTGATAGTGCCTTAATTTGATCCTTTAGCTTTGCAATTTCCTGGTCCTTGATAGTTAGACTGTCCATGGCTCTGACCAATTCACTTGTTGAATCTATTGTAGTTGTTGACATAGATGCAGAAGCTCCTATAGTTGTGGCCACTACAATTGGAAATGCAGTAATAGGAACTATGGTCAATTGTTGCGCCTACCCTTTTTATTTGAGTAGTTTCTCTAACTCTATCTCCATGTCTTTGATTTGGTTATTTAGCTCGATGACTATCCTGAACATATCATATTTATTCTTCTCACTCTTTCCTAGATCCTTGGCTTGTGGATCCTCCATAGTAGGCAGCTTCAATTGTTTTCTCAAGGCTGCTATATCAACATCCTTTTTCTTCAGAAGTTCTTCAGATATCTTGATATCTTTGGGATTGTATCCCAACTTTATCACTAAGTCCTCCAGTGACTTGATTCTAGTATCCTTGGCTAAGGATGAAATCTTCTCTAATTTAAGCTGCGGTTGTACATTATTTAGTGATGCCTGTAATTTAGAAGTAGACATAGTAGTGTTAGTGAGTGTGGAATAAATCATCTCACTTTTTATTTTGTGTAGGTCCATTTAGCCTATGGGACGAATATGTTGTGCATCAAAAATGAACATAGATTCCTTGTAATCTACATGTGGCCTGGGAGCTAGTACTTTGGCTTCGAGAAATGTTATCTACATTTTTCCCTTCTCTGAGTCAAATGCTAATAGTAATATGTTCTGAGAGACAACTGTTTGTTTCGAGAACTATGTATAAGTGGAGGCTTTTAGCATTTCATTCCTTTGCTTAATTGCCTTGTATTTGGAAAAGATGTTGGATTTAGTAGTGTCATGAGTCAAATTGACTGTCTTTGGTGTCTCTCGAGGATCTTTGGAAGTAGATGAAGATGGTGATGCTATGAAGATATCCTCCTCTCTGCTAGACATATGAGTACCTATCTTTACAATAGTATGTTGTTCTTTTGTGCCTTGCTAAAAAACATTTGCAGAGTTGGTTTTCTGCTTCTTCGTATAAACTAATAAATCCTTTGCTCCTATTTCCATCACTGGGTAAGATTCTTCTTCTCTTGCTCTCTTCTCTTGTTTCTCTTTAGGTATGGGTGTTTGAGTGGTTGTAGTAGAGAGATCATGCTCCTTTTCCTATTGTAGTGTGTTTTCCACCCATTGAGTCTGGTTCATGTACTGCTCAATTTTTGGTCGAGGAGTATAGGAATAAGGTGTGGTCTTTTGTTCCACCCTTAGCTTTGAGATCAAGCCAAAAGGGTCACAAGACCAGGTGAAACTCAATTTAAAATTCATTTTCTTTAGTAGCAAATCAATTTCCTTACCAGTTGATCTGATATCGCAGACAAAAGGTCCCACTTTGGATTTAATCATGAACTAAACCTTCTTCTTGGCTACCACAAAATATAAGTCATCCATGTGAATCATATTATGAATTTACTCTAATCAGAAAAGTCTCATAGGCACAAATTTGGGTTGTTTGTAAGGTGGCAACTCACACCCATATATCTAAATTTTTGTGTATGTCTATAAAGATACCAATCCCCTATCTTTACTTGATCACTAAGATGTAGAATATTTTGAATGCCTTCACCTATCCTGAGCTCCACATCACTATGTAGGATACATACCACTGTATATAAGAATTAGTCCACAAATTTTGTGAAAGAAAATTCTATAGAATTCCTTCTCACTAGGGATGTCCATTGTATGATTGACTAAGCATTTCCCTGCTCATACATCTTTTGCAAGGTGAAAGGGAATTTGTCTACTTGTTTATGAATAAACATGTACACTAAAACAGAGGAGTATTTGAAATCTCCCTTTATAGAAAATTTGACAAACTTATCATGCATAGCCTCTGCAATAAACTAACTGTAATTAAAAATAATTGGTTGCTCACCAATGGTGAATATTGATAAGAAACCAACCATGGCCTCATCAACCCACTGGTTAGAGTGATAAATAATAATGTAAGAAATGATGCTAATAATCTTCTTCGTTCCCTCAGGGCACATGGAAGATGACTATGGGGGATTGGTTTTTAGTAATTGGGCATCTTCAAGGAGAAAAATTTCAAAGACCTTGGCTCTCTGGGGAAAATTTAAATTTGTGTAGAGACTTGTGAGAGAGTCTACTGACAATGCCTTAGTTGACTCTGGGATAGTTACCAGTAGCATTTGAGCAATGGCTTCAGCTATGATATTGATAAAAAAGTCACCATTATGACTCACAATATCTCTCTTAGAGAGGACATAACTCAATTGGCACCAGGAAAAAAAATCAGGGAAGAAATGGGTCTGCGAGAACATAAACAGAGGTAGGGTAGACTCCCACAGACTAATCTTATAGCTTTGGTCAAGGAATTTTTGTTTTAACTAACTATGAAGTTCGAACAAGTCGAATTCATAGTTGGTTTCAGAAATTTTATACTGCAAGCCTAACAAGGGTACATGATCTAGGTCTACAAGTGGGGGCAGCATAGGGTTCTCTTCTGGATTATTTCCCTTTTCTTTGGGAAGTTTCATTTTGAGCGGCATGATGAATTTCTAACATGAGGAAAGCGCACAGATTACCTATAATAGGAAAAGGACAGAAAGATGTTGAATTGGGTCCCTCATGACAGTCTGAAATAGTAATGGTTGGGCAAATCAAAAGATCATTGTGTGTCTTAAGAATATGTAACAGGATACTCATGATATGACACGGTGAAGGAAAGGAATTTTACTTTTTCCAATCGTTATATAGAGTAATCTCACAATTACCATTAATGGGGAGTGGGTCTGTTGCACAATAGTGGAAGGTAGTTAATGCCGCAATGGCTTGCTAACATGATGATAGGGGCGCTAGGTGGAATCATAGGATTGGGATGAAGTAAGTCATCAGAATGAGTTTTAACAGTCTGGAGTAGTCACAGGAGTGGGGTCCGCAAGGGTGAGGTGGCAAAGAGCACATGGAGGGAAGGTGGGGATAAGAGGTCGATGAGGCTGGCGATGAGTGGAAGTGGCAGAAATTCAGTAACAGGAGACTTTTTGGAGGGGGTGTGGGGTTGCAAAACGTTGAGAGGGTGCCACATAGTAGGAGTTTTGGACATCCACATGGAAAAAGATGAGTCGAGCTCAAGGGGTCCTGAAAAAAGTTCCTCGTCGTTGATCCAAGCGGGGACGATCTTAGCCATTCATTTTCTTCAAAAGTGTTATCTTGGGATAAAATACATATTTCCAACTTTATTTCAAGTGCATTAAAGTGTGATTAACCCTTACTTAAGGTAAGGCTAATAAAAAAACTAACTTTCCCTAAAAATTATTCAGAAAAAATTCCATGCTACATTTGAACTAGCAGACCACACTTTTACTGATTTTTCCTATCATTTAATCATGATTAAACCAAGTGATTAATTTATTCACTAACCTAAACTATTGTATTCCTAGCCTAATCACGATTAAACAGTGTGATTAGCCCAAATCATTTATAATTTTTCTGTTTACCAAGTGGCATTTAAACAAGTTGCACACTTTATTCAAAATTTCTAAATGTAAACTCATGAAATACTGATTTTTCTTGGTGGCATTTAGATTTTCTCACCAAGAGGGACATTTCAAACATTTTTTTTTTCATTTCTTTATTCTATTTTTTTTGTCCCCTACAATTTATTTTATTTTTCTTATTTTATTCAAACATGAAACATTATTTACATTTTCAAATATAAAATCATAATGTAAAAACAACTCCTCCTATGAAATATAGAACCCTAATAGACCTCATTATGCAATACTTAGCCATAGGGTCAACCGAACTTCTTGTGAATTTTAACCCTTTCTCACTTATGTAGATTATCTTCTGGATACATCGCATTAGGTTTCCTTTTTATCGACGTTTCAATAATTGAATAATTAAATTAACTATATAATAATTTTAAACCCTAAATATCACAAAAATATAATTAAAAAATATAATAAAACTATCATAAATTAAAAAAAAAAGAATAATTTTTAAAATAAAATAATTAATAAATCCTAATATCTGTCAGCTAAACATCTCATACATCTCTATATATATGGAAAAAAGAGACCAGTCTTTCAATAATCTTTCACATCCTGAAGATGAACCACCATTGTTGGTTTGAAACGTCGATGAAAAAGAAACCTAATGTGATGTATGTGGAAGATAATCTACATAATCATGAGACTCACAGAAACCTCAATGAAAAAATACTCACCTTTCTCACTTGTCGATTTATATAGTTGTCACATAGTGGTAGAGCCTTCCTTCCATGGGCTTCCTAGTTAGAACCTCACTAGCATATGTTTCCCATGTGACAAATATCATATAGGATCAGGAGTCTTCTTTAGTCCTTTCATGACTTTGCGTTGAAGCCTCATTCTTCTTCCTTCCTCTTGTTCTAGCTTTATACCCTAGAGGCTCCCATGTGTTGAGTTGTACTATTGCATTGCATATTGACGTCTTGAACCCCTGTTGGCCTTAAGATGACTTCATTTGACTCTTGTATGAGCCACTTTTGATCATGACTTTTATGAAAGATCAAGACATGCATTTATATTCTTTGCAACTTGACACCCCTTTATCCTGGGGGGAACATTCCTCGAGTGTCAATGACCAGCATCTGTAACCTTGCATTGAGCATAGGAATTTTCCAGACCTAGGAACTAGGTTTCCTACCTTTGATACTTGTTCCATCATTGGAATATAGGCATTATTTTATTCTTTTTCAAGATTTATAATATTAAAAAGAAAAGAAAAAAGAAAAAAGAAAATATATATATATATATATATATAATTCAAAAAAAGGAGTGGGAATGGGAAAATATCTTCATCATTTTGGTAGTAAGAGTTATTTATGTCACCCTTGAACAAAGAACTCAAAATATGAGTCTTCCCACCATCAGGTTGCTACTTAGTTTGACTTTAGGGAAGATAAAACCTTATATTAGAGTTAGTAGTCCTCCAGTTGGTTACTCTTCCAAACATATGAAGAGTTTTTCCATGCCTCCTGTATCACAAACTTATACAAAGTTCATTTGATGCTACATTCAAAGTCACAAAGTGTCGTGGTTATGTTTAAGGGAAGTTATCCTATGTGTCGGTCATTGTACAGTGTCTCTTGACTTATTTCTATTAGCCATACCTAGTCTATCAAGCTATTCTTAGTATCAGATCAGCTACTTAGTCCTTTACTTGTGTCAGTTAAGAAGGTCCCCATTGACTTCTTTCTTATGATTCTACTCTTATCGATTCCGAAACATTTCTCTAAGAATAGGCCTAGAGTCACAACATGGCACTATTTACATCATTGATAGGTGACATTGTGCTCAACATATTGTAGTATCATGGGTCTTTGATGAAGTGGTTTTGCTTGTGTTCGACGTTATCTTACATTATCACACATTGGGATTCGTGCATACCTTGGTTTCCATTTAACCCTACTGGTCAATTCCTCGCCTCTATGTCAACTTTCATTATTGTTTGGTTTAGAGGATTTTTTTTTTCGTACGCTAGCTACATATTTTACATGCTAGAAATGTACTTGGTGGTGGTTACCTCATATTTGTTCATTCGAGTCCTTTAAAATTATTGGTCTCCAGGTTATGCTCCACTGGTTGATGTGGGATGCCTTAATTCCTTCGTTCCAGTAGATATTTTCCCATGAACTCCAACGCATTGCCCCATGAACAAGGTATAGAGTTCGTTTTCAGTACCTTAGGGTTTGCAGTCATCACTGGCAGACTCCTTTGCTATTGACAATAAGAATACATCAATGTCTCCTAATTGAAAGATTATTTCAAGGGTTTGACTTCAACACATCCATTTACAGTTGTTAGATTATACAGGGGTGCCTTGACACTAATTATAATTATTAGTGATTTGTCTCACGTTTGTTAATGATATATATCAACGATCAGTGATCCAACAATTTCTCACACGGTCGACTTCAGCTCATTTATTTTGATAATGTAGAAATGTAACATTTGCGATGAGTGAAGACCTCAGGTTATGTCAACATCTCAATTCACTTGAGAGTTCCTTCAATTTTTTTCTAGTGACATTCTCCATCTTTATATGTTTCACCCTCTTTCAGAAACATCCTATATTATTGATTTGAGGCTTCTGAATAGAGGACCTTCAATTTTAAAGATGACATATATGAGAAGACTTGTGGTGTAGCTATGGGATCACCCCTATCTCCCATCATTTCCATTCTATTCATGGAATACTTTGAAGCTAAATATATTGAATCCTCCCCATTAAAACCTAAACTTTGGAAAATATTTGTGGATGACACTTATATTATTTGACCTCATGGAAAAGAAAGTTTAGACATTTTCCTGAAGCACCTCAACAGTCAATCAAATACTATCAAGTTTACAATGGAAGTGGAAGAGAATGGAAACCTTCCCTTTATTGACATTCTTAGCAAGAGAAACCAAGGTGGCTCCATATCTCACCAGGTATATCGTAAGAAGACCCACACAGAACAATACCTTCATGCTAGCTCTCACCATCATCTTGCTCAAAATATTGGGGTTCTTAACACGCTAGCAACCAAGGTTGTTCACATCTCAAATCATGATCATTTTGAACAAGAATATTTTTTAAAAGAATGGATATAGACGACACCAAGGAATCAAAACTTTCAAGAAGGCAAAGAATCCTAAAAACAAACAACTAAGGGATGATTATGCGAGTAAGGTCCACCTAACCTACATATTGGGAACCACTGATAAAATTGCTCATATTCTAAAGAAAAACAATATAAAAGCCACCTTCAAGCCTATGAACACCATTAGAAGGTACCTAAAGTCGGTAAAAGATTTGGCTGATCCTAAATGCCACAAATGGGTTTATTTGGTTCCTTGTTCTTGTGGAAAAAACCTACATTGGTGAGATGTGTCAATCAATCTTAACTAGGATTCAAGAGCATGCCACTAACATTAAACATAATCATTCCAAGACCTCAGCTTTGGCCAAGCACTCCAGTAAAACCAATCATCATATTTGTATTGAGAACTCCTGTGTGGTGGTCAAGATTAATCATTATCATCATAGAAAATTTAGAGAAGCTATCGAAATAGGAAAACAGCCTAACAACCTTAACTACGATGAAGGTTGGAAAATTAGTGATAATTGGATTCCCACTCTAACCTGTGATTCCACCTTCTCCTAGCTTCTACCTACCCTCTTATTGATGAATTTGGCCTTTCTAGGTCTTCCTTATAATATGCCATCCCTAAAATTTATTAAAATATTTTTAATAATAAGCAAAAACATTAACATTATTATATATTTTAAACAAAATCATAAAAAAAATTAAGAATTTCAAATTAAAT
>APFE031500334.1:150462-171836 GCA_000404065.3 Pinus taeda
TTTTATAAAGTTTATCATGCTAATTTTTACACAAAAATGGTGAATATCTACATTAAAATTAGTGAATTAAGTGACTTTCTAATTCCTCATTTTGAAAAAACTTAATCTAGTTGAAGTTCTAAATTCTAGATCCACTGAATACTTCCATATTTAATGAAATATGTGTTCCAAGAGAAGGTTGTAATCCAGAGGGGCATCAACCACCTCCACATCTAGATTAATGGTTTTGTTGGGTTGTGTTATATTTTTCCATGACTAACCTACGTAGTGAACCGGGGGGTTAGAGGGGGGGCGGACCCCCCCTTCACCGTGCCGATTGTGCAGCGGGGGGGCGGCAGCCCCCCCTGTCCGGGGGGTTTCAGGGGGGTGGGTAGCCCCCCTCTACGGGGTTCGGGTCAGCGCCCCGAGAAATTTTTTTTTGGAACCTATATTAGGTTGGGCGAACCTACCTATGGTTTTCGATCCATGGTTTTGGACGCGATGGTTTTCGGTCCATGGTATTGATGCTTCGGCATGTATAAATATGTATTGTAACATTGAAAGGAACATAATGAAAAATCAAGCTGGTAGTCTCGGTTTTGAGATCCAGTGGGAAATCTCTGTGTATATGTGTTTTATGGGTTATGCTCTCGCATTTTTATTTTCTTGTGATTTAGAATTCGTATGCAGGTAATTTCTGTACGGGGTTAAAACCTACACATTGGACTAAATACACTTATACTCTATAACTCTCCTTCATCGCCTCCTCAGATTAAGATGACCAACTTATATGGTCCCTAAATCCATTTAGTGGTTACAATCCAAAAATAGGCTACAATCCACTAACCCAAGAAACATGAGATGCTCCCTCCCCTTAATGGAGAAGACAACTCTGGAATTTTATTGCCTAGTAAAGGATAATCTCTTCATGTGGACTCTTTTAAACAATAAAGTCCCTACATGGGGCTGACTTCAAAGAAGGAACTTCTTGGACTAAGAAGATGTAGTTTGTATAATATGAATTTTGAATCAAACCAACATCTTTCTATGGACCACCCCTTTTTAGAGGATGTATAGACATAATTAAAATGCTCAATTGGAAGGTTTTATAGATGGGAAGGGAAATTTGTTGATTTAGACCTAAAAAATTAGTTCCCCTACCGCCCAAAGAATTTTAAAGCTCTCCCTCTGATTGTTGATTGGGGAATATGGCTTTCTCGTAACCATTCCATGGTTGATGACATTGTTCCATCCCCCTTCCAGTGTGATATACAAAGATTGGTTATTATTTATTCCTATTCACAAATCCCCTTTTCAATTCCAAGGAATCCATGATTGGTGCATTCATTCCAAAAGGACATCCCATGGGATTTTTGTGATGGGGTTGCATAAGGGTCACCATTTCAAGGAGGGGCGAGAGGCATATTGCACCTCTCCTATGAATCCTTTGTCTCTTTCTCGATGGGTCTAGGATTTGCCACAAATAGTTTTAATGAATTGATGGCCCTCAAGTTACTACTAGAAATTATCAAAGAAAAAGACATTTTAAATATTCATAGTTATGGTGACTCTCTCTTTACTATTAACTATTTGATAGGGGTGATCAACATGTAAAATTACACACTCATTCCTCTATTTCAAGATATAGAAATATCTACTGATACATTCTCATATATCTTTTTTACATATGTCTACAAGGAGGAAAACCAAGCTGCAGATAATCTCTTGAAGACTAGTGTGGGAATCAACAACGGATACTGAAAAATCATTGAAAAAACCTTAGTGAACACCATTGAATATCTTCGCTCAACTTGGTTCTAAATCTTACCAGAGATAGTTTTTGTAACAACCTATTGTAATGGCTACAACACCCTCCAAAATTTTGGTCCACATCTAATTTCCGAGCCTCATTTGAGAGTTTTACTTGATATTTGCACGCACTCGTGTTCACCCCATGAGCTTGTGTGAGTCTTTTCACCCAACTTGCTTGATCATTCAACGGACAGATTTTGTATGTTGGTATCAATGTCTCGATTGCAACCATGTTTTGGTCGTGCACAAGGTCTTCACTTCATGTGTATGTGTTGTGTTCACTAGGTAGGCATCCGTCACATTCACACACAAAGTCATATGCGCTATCGTGCAAGCATCATCGCGGTCGTCCAATGATCGGTCACAAGCACCGCGCTTGTTGCTCGCACCGTCGATCAGTCATGTTGAGTATGTGTGTCTTGATGTTTTGAGGCCTCTTGTCGTCAAGTCACGTGAGTGTGTGTTTGCAAGGTTGTGTATGCACCATTTTACTCACTCACACACTTAGTCATTTTTGTTGAAATTCTGATGACCAGATCACCCTCTCATAGCTGGACCATCACCCCATCATCGACTCGATCCACTGTCCCCAGACAATGCAGAAGCCCTCAGCGAGCCATTTCAAGTTGTGATGCCTGCAAGCTCATCAATCAACCCTCCTGCTGGTCAAACAGAGAGCTTGACTTGGTGGTCAACCTGAGATTGACTCCCCTCAAAAATTGCGTAGACAGGTCGGACAAACACCTAGTGCTCGTCCTTGTCTCCCTTAGAAAATTGTGCAGGTTTCCAAGCCACTCACCAATCAGTCGGTCGATTGCTCACCCAAAAAACCGTGCAAATTTCATGAGCAAACCCTTTGCAGTCCGCTCAGCTCAAAAATTGCATAAAGGTGGTCAATAGGTTAGCCTCCCAGCAACTGTGCAGTTTTTCCCGCCAACAGTTCCCAACAACCCACTGTGATAGGAATTACGCAATTTTTGCTGCCAAGCTCCCATAGCCCGCTACCAGCTCCCTCCAGGAACTGCGCAGTTTTTGCTCCCAAGCTCCCACTGCCCGCTCACTCTAGAAATTGCATAGATCCTGCCTGCCCAATCCTCCTGTAGCCTACACTGCTTCTCCCAAAAATTTCTCAGATTTGTCCTCTGAGTGGATTGACCCGCTGAGTGTTGTACGTGCTATCTTCCCTTGTGTATTGTGACTGTTATATCCGTGTGGATTGCTCCTCCGGAAGCTGCACACATCCTATTGTGTTGTGTATTTCTAACAGAGTTGGGGCTTCCTCCAATTCGACTTGAGACTCACTCCCACCCTCTCTCTCTGTGGTGAAGGATACCTTGACACAAGTAACACTAACACTCACCAAGCACGCGAACCTCATTGTTCAAAGACAAAGCAAACCACTCTCACGTGTTCACAAGCAAGAGCTAAGGCATATATTTAAGATAATGGCAATCGTGCCATCATACAAGATGGACTCCTACACCAAACTGTGTGAGGTCTAGTTGGGACTTGATAGTGAGGAGATCCCGTGATGTTGGCAGGTCTAGCACTGTCAAAATTTTGGCACTAGAAGGAGGGCCAAATGACAAGTTGAGCCCGTACATCTGTGTTGAATCTCTTACCTAATGAATCATACACAATTTGTGCTCTTGGTGTTTTTCTCTCATTTCTCCCTTAATCAGCTATCGGTCCCTGATGAGCTTCTTGATCACTTGTCCTTGTTAAAGTTTGACAGTGAGGACAAAACATCCGTAACCGAGCACATTTATGATTTTCTTCATTTCTGCGAATCTCATGAAATCGATAGTGATGAGCTTGTTTGTGTACTCTTCTTCCTCACCCTTGAGGGTCATGCTAATCGCTGGTGTCATACCCTGCCACCTGCGTCCGTCCATTCCCTTTTCAATTTCCTCAAGGAGCTCCATCAAGCCTTCGATGAGTGTGACCACCAAGATGTCTATGAAAGAATCTCTTGTTTAAGAATGAGGCCTAGTGAATAAGTTGAGGACTTTTCTACCCTCTTCCTTCGCCTTTGTCACGGAATTCTTGAACGGTTTGTGGACCTAGACTTCATGAGCCAAGAGATGAAATGCTTGGTTCATGTCTCCCGAAATGGTGAACCTCCTCATTTCCCTTCTTCCTCGACTGTTGTAGATCACGAGACACCTCATGTCTCGAAGAGGGTGCCCCCTTGCAGGGACCACAAAGCTAAAAAATCTACGTAGAAGGTACCCCCTCGTAATGGTCGCAAAGCTGAGAAATCTGCATAGAATTCTCCCAACCCATCTCCTCAATCATCTCTCACTCCAAGGGAGGAAATTCCAGAATGGCTTAGAAAGCCTATGGTGAAAACTCATCCCTCCATTCCACAAGAGGATATCACCATTCATAACCGAAGTATTGAGTTTAATCTGCATCTTTTCCATCATCCATCATCTACAAGCCATGACTCCTTACACCATGACTCGCTTGAGTGATCTACTTCACAAGCTAGCTGTGCAAACTCTCTTGATTCTCGAGCTATTGGCTCAAGTTGCAATCATGTGAAAGGCAGTCTCATCATACAAGGGGAGGAGCAAGAGGTGGAGACACAATCAATTCCTCTCAAAACATTGAGCTTCCATTCTTGATCGATTCTCGATCCGCCAATCTTGGTGAAATATCATGCATAGTTAATTCTTTCGATCAACTTCCAGTCTTGGGCTGTCATCACTCCCACACTTCCTATGTTGTGATGAACACCCAAGCACATCATATGATCTACTATCATCTCATGTACACTCTAACTCAGATCTGGAATGTGCACCGGTCAAAGCAGACATCCATATCGAAGCTTCCTTTGCACCTCACTTGCCTGTGTGCCCTATCATTCACAACGCATCAACATGCGTCGGAGATACTCTGCGTTCTCTTGCTTCTTCATCTTATGATTTATCTCCTCGATCGACACAAGGCAATGAGGTTTTCCATGATGAAAATAGTCTCAACACACAGGACTCTTCCCACTCATCATCATCTTGTGTGTTGCATGAAGACAACTCGTCAAGTCAACTTGCTGAAATTTTTGTTGAAGCCTGTGACAAAGATGGTTGTCATCCTAAGAGTAGTTTTGAAATCAGTAACAAAAACCATCCTCAAGCCATGCATGATCCCGTACACATCTCAAAATGCAATTTTTTAATTCTGGAAAGTTTCGGGACGTGCCAAGGAGTCGAGGCACTTCAACGTTCGTTGATGGTTATGTTAGGACCTCATGACTTTTGTAAGCCTGTCCAACCAAATTAGAGCTCGTTTCTCATGCACAATTCATCTTTTTGCATGGTTGCACTGGATCTAGATCCCTGTGTAAAGAATATTTACTATTATGGGTGTCGTATTTCAAAATTTCAAATTTTCGCTAATGACAATCCATGAGTTAATTACAACATGTTCGTCTTCATGCACCTCTCTTACATCCAATTCGGGTTGGGAGTGTCTGTCCCTCATGCAATCATGGGACATCGAAGTTGATCATAACAAATAATATATTTACCCAAAATCATACTTATTAGTCATTCTCTCTTGAAATCAGCACCTTGGTCTTTTTGCAAATTTTGCACATCAAATCTGCCCACTCATCACACCAACAATCTCCCTGTGTGATGACAAGCGCACAACGTATCACGCGAATCGAGTTACTCTCATTTCACCACACCCCAACTAGTTTCACATATTCACAATGATGGCATCCTTTCAACATTTCTGTGATGACCATGATGCCTTCACACTTTTTCACCAATTGCAGGTGGGTGTTCTATCATGTTTAGTGCACAACGAACTTGGTTCCCTCATTTAGAGCATTTGCATGATTGTTCAAAAATGTTCTTTGTTCATGTCAAACTGGGATTCTGGCATCTTGATCGACTGGTTTGATTTTTCTTCTATCTCGGGTGGTTGTCTTGCCATTTATCATTTCCCCAACAATACATCCAACTACAGTCGCTTCATGCACTATGACCTTCATCGTGTAACATCTTTCTTCTTAGACTTTTGTCAAGAAAGTGAGGCACTTTGGCCTGTACTGATGGCTAGGGCAGGCCCTCACTGTCTTGACATGACCGACCAGAATGACTAGATCTATCTATTCATATCAGATTCCCATCATGATCCCCTCTCTCGAATCAGGAATCCATCTTCTCAATGATCACAAATCTTTCAAAATGACCATCATGTATTTTATGATCCAATCATTGAATCGCTGGAACAATATTACTTGGCAAGTCGTGTTGCAGGTAACAAGCTTCAATCCTTCCTCGCACTCGCTAAGAAACTTGCTGCAGAACAACACACACTCGCAAGAGGCCTCCGAGGTTTGTTGAAAAACGGTAGTCACAGAAGAGTAATCATGTGTGTTGGGTGGTTGTGACACATTCTTTCGCCTAGAGGTGAGACCCTCTCTCTCGTGTGCAAGTTTTTCAAATTTTTTCATTCTCTGTTGCACACTATTTTTTATCTGTTTTAATTGCTCGTATCTTTGTGATTGTAGGTCGGGTACGCCTACAATGGCTTCACTGGAAATTTCATTTCACGTAACCCCGACCATTTAGCGTAGGAGTAGGAGTAGTGTTTGTTTTTTTTCTTGTCTTTGCTTTGTGGTTTGCATGTTTGTTTGCTGGTTGACTTGGCTTATTTTGTTTGCTTGTTTGCTTTGCTTGCTTGTTGTTGCGTTGGCTTTGCTTACTATTTTTGTTTCATTTTGTTTTTTTTTTATTGATACCTTGATGTTTTTGTTTTCTATAAATAAGTGATGCCATCTATTGATTTCTCGCTTTTGAATGAGTATGTGGCTGAAATCTAAGAGACTTGTGACACTACAACACCTGGCCAGTCTCGCATCTGTCTTCTTTGTGCTTAGTTGTGACCTTCGGCCGATGAAGTCTTGATGGAAAATATGAGCCATATGCAAGGGGAAGTTTGGTTCAACCATGAACCTGTGTCCACACTGGGAAACCCCATGCCTATAATCAACCTTCTCATATGTGTATTCAAGCTCATCCAACTAGTAGAAATAGAGAAGGAGAAATATCCAAATGATCAAACCTCTGTCAGAGGTCTTATATGATTCTCTAAAGGAACAACCTCTTATGCTCTCAATAAGTTGAGATCCCTCTTCTGCCCAAAAACAAATAAGTGTCAATGCACAATCCTCTTGAAAAAAAATACAAAGGCGAAAGAAGAGAAAGGATTCCTACGCAGAGAGGTGAAGCATGCAACTCCATCGGGGTACTGACTAGGCTCACTGGCAGTGGAGCAATACATGTGTTCCTGCGTGACTCTTTCGGGGTACTGTCTAGGCCTATTGGCAATGGAGCAACACCAAAGATGAAAACTTATACTTTGAAAATTTTCAATTCACGAGCCAAACTACCCTTCCCAATTTCGAAACACTGTGATCAAAATGAAACTTTTGTTGTGTTTGACTGAGTTGGAAAATGGTGAATCGTGTCTGTCCATGGGGTAAGTGGGGAAACTAAAGCAACCCGCACAACGATTCAATACTCCCTGAAAGACCAAGGCCCTGTGTTGTCAATGAACCAAAACAAAGAAGCTGGAGTTCTACCAGTGCGTCGCCAAGTGTTGTAGCGACTGCAACACCCTCCAAAATTTTGGCCCGCATCCAATTTTGGAGCCTCTTTTGACAGTTTTACTTGTTGTTTGCACGCACTCGGGTTCACCCTGTGAGCTCGTGTGAGTCTTTGCACCTACCTTGCTTGATCATTCAACAGACAACTTTTGTATGTTGGTATCAATGACTCACTTGTGACCATGTTCTGGCCGTGCACAAGGTCTTCACATCGTGTGTACGTGTTGTGTTCGCTAGGTAAACATCTATCACATTCACATGGAGTTATATGCACTGTCGTGCAAGCATCGTCACGGTCGTCCAATGATGAATCACAAGCGTTGTGCTTGTTGCTTGCACTGTCAGTGGGTCATGTTGAGCACGTGTGTCTTAATGTTTTGAGGCGTCTTGTCATCAAGTCATGTGATTGTGTGTTTGCAAGGTCGCATATGCACCTTTTCACTCGCTCATACACATAGTCATTTTTGCTAAAATTTTGATGACCAAATCACCCTCTCATAACCGAACCATCACCCTGTCTTCAACTCGATCGACTGTCACCAGAACAACACAGAAGCACTCAGCAAGCCATTTCAAGTTGTGTTGCCCGCAAGCTCATCAATGAACCCTCTCGCTGGTCAACCAGAGAGTTTGATTGGGTAGTCAACTCGAGACTGACTCCCTTAAAATTTGCGCAAAGGCTACAGACCATGATCGCTCTGATGACTAAGAAAATTGCGCAGACGGGACGAATAGACACCTAGTGCCCGTCCTTGTCTCCCTCAGAAAATTGCATAGATTTCCCAGCCAGTCACCAGTTAACCGACTTGCTGCACACTCGAAAAATTGCGCATATTTCATGAGAAAGCCCTCTGCAACCCAGTAGTCCGCTCAACTTAGAAACCATGCAAAGGTGGTCAACAAGTCAGCCTCCCAATAACTGCGCAATTTTTCCCACCAATGGCTCCCAACAGCCCGCTGCTAGCTCCCTCCAGGAACTACGATATTTTTGCTGCCAAGCTCTCGCAGCCCACTGCTAGCTCCCTCCAGGAACTGCACAATTTTTGCTTCGAAGCTCCTGTTGCTTGCTCAATCCAAAAATTGCATAGATCCTGCTTTCCAAGTCCTCTTGAAGCCCGCACTGCTTCTCCCAAAAATTGCGCAGATTTATCCTCCAGCCGAGCCAGATCTCGTGGACAGTCATTGCCGATCCAGAATTCCCATCTTCGTCTCCCAGTGACTTTTGCGTTGTTTTCATTAGTGTCCAGACCTTCATCCTAGCTCGAAACTCGCCTTGCGCGGTTTTGCAACCCTAGAGACTAGGAGATTTATGGATTTGATGTCGTCTTGTCATGAGTGAATGCAGATACAGGTACATGAAGGAACGTGATGTGACGACAGATGGGATGAACAAAGGGAGTGCAGGCAAAAGGACATGTTCGCGAACAAATGAATAGACGATGCATGCGAAGAGATGTGTTTGCAAACAGACGACCATGCGAAGTGTTTGTGGACGAACGAACGGATGAACATGTGAAGATGTGTTCGGGAACGAATTGACGAACGAACATGCGAAGATGTGTTCGTGGACGGATGGGTAGACGAACATGCAAATATGTGTTCGCAAGTGGATGAACATGAAAATTTTCGCGAATGGATGAACATGTCAAACATGCCAAAGTACAAGCAAGGAGAAACGTGTGAATAAAACATCAAGTGAACCCAACGACCATTGAAGACTCCGCGCACCTTGCCATGCGGAGGTGAAGTTGTGACACACCAAGAGGACATCCATCACTCAGCATCACTGGAGCTCGAGATGCACACCAACAACAACATGAACGTACCGGCATTGTCATGTCGGGTCGTGTCATGAGCCATGTCAGCCACATTACTACTGTGGGCCATACTGTGTTAATCAATGTAATGTAACGTGGAAGTCCAAGAGACCCACTTGTAATCTGATGATTCATGTAAAGTTGAAAAATCATGAAAGTCAAACAGTCATGACGGAAGTCGAACAATCACAAGGGTTAGTTCTACCCTTGGCTATAAATAACCCTCATTGGTACATGCAAAGGACTTTTCACCTTGGCTCCTCCCACATAGCCTTGAGAGTCTGTAATATTTTCTTTGAGGAGTGAGCAGTGGCTCCAATGCCCCACCCGCGGGGTTAGTGATGTAATGGTGTACCAATGTGTCTTAGAACTTTTGCTTAATTAAGAAGCCTGCTAATAGGCCAACACATTTTCACATGTGTTGTAAATGTTTGTAAGATTTATTTTGAACACTTGTAATACATGTTGTTGTAACCTGTGTTAAACAATTGAACTCATTCAGATGTTCTAATACATATATTTATGAAAATGTGTTGTATAAGATGTTAACCTTGTCCTGCCCATGTTGGTTACCTCCCCGTACATCGAACAAAACCTTTCAATTAAACTTGCTATAATGACCATCGCACTCGCGTGGATTGACCCGCTAAGTGTTGTACGTGCTATCTTCACTTGTGTATTGTGACTGTTGCATCCGTGTGGATTGCTCCTCCGGAAGTTGCGCACATCCTGTTGTGTTGCATGTTTCTAACAGAGTTGGGGCTTCCTCCCATCTGACTTGAGACTCACTCCCACCTTCTCTCTCTGCGGTGAAAGATACCTTGACACCAGTAACACTAGCACTCACCAGGCACGCGAACCTCATTGTTCGAAAACAAAACAAGCCACTCTCACGTGCTGACAAGCAAGAGCTAAGGCATATCTTTAAGATAATGGAAACTGGACCATCGTACAAGATGGGAATCCTACACCAAACTGTGTGAGGTCTAGTTCAGACTTCATACCAGGGAGATCCCCTGATGTTGGCAGGTCGAATATCGTCAACACAACCTCAGGTTAAGTTTCTAGGTAAATAAATAATGTATGGACAATATAAAAGCAAAAATCAAACCAAGGTCACGGGACACGTATTGCAAGGTGAATAATGGGAAAAACATTACATTGGGATCCACTTGTGGTTAATTATTTATTGGCTATGGAAGTTGGCATTGGAAAGAGGCAGACACAAGAAAAGGAGAAAAATAGTGAAAGAATATGCATGCAAGGGAAAATGAATAAAAAGGAAAAATAAAAGAAAAGAAATTGGAGAGAGAACATGCTAGCATTCTCTTTTGGGAAAAAGAGCAATGAAAGCAAGTTAAGGAAGGAAAAAAGCAAGGGACACAAGCAACACACAAGTAAGAGACAAGCAAGAGGAATTTGAGTGGTAGCCAAGAAGAAGGATTGAACAACAACTAGAAAAAGGGCAGAAAAGAATAGAGAAAATAGCAACCAACGAGAGGATTTTTGCAGGTAACAATGTGCATGTTTGATTTATATTGTTGGGAATTGAATACATGGTTCATGCATTTGTTTATGGGTAATTTTTTTCTGTCATTGGCATGGGGTTTGCCTGTATTGATAGTCATGTACAACCTTTCCTTATGCCATTTCCTGGATAGCCATGATGTAGTGGGTTCCCTGTTTTGGCTGAGCTTTGGATGCCGATAGATTTTGGATCCTAGTTGAGGTGGTCTCATGACAATTCCCAAGGGTTAAGGGTGGAGATGGTTTTCTCTTGGAACTCTTAATAGAGGGGGTGGAGATAAGAAAAATTCTCTAGGTACGATGATGAAATTCTGAGGCATACTAACTTGTATTGATTTTGGTGATTTCTAGACCTCATATTAGGTGAAATCATTGTGACTTGAGGGTGAAGGGGGTTTCCTTTGGATTCCCTGTTTGTTTGTGTTTTGGGTATATTTTATGTAATCCCAAATTCAGGCTTGGAATATGAAATAGGGGTGATTGGGCTAGAAGAAATATTTGGTTCAACCCAATCTATGGTTGGATAGTACGTGAAAGTCCCTGACTTGGTTGGCACTATGGATATGCTATTATGGGTTATTCTTTAATGAGCTTATTGAGCATAAGTTTTATTTTAATGTGTCGATTATGTGACTGGTTTGTCCTGGTTCCATTAATGTTTAAGTGCATGTTACATGCAGTGCTCTTGTTATTGATATTGTTAATGGTTTTGTCAGGTTCATGGATATTTTATATGGATGCATGAGCTAATATGTGTTTTATTATAACTAGTATGAGAGGGCAACAAGCTTTCTTGATGAATTTACGATAAAACTATTGAAAACAATGAGCAAACTATGCATCCATGACTTATAGGTACCATGTTCACAATATTGGTTCATAATATGTTAGGAATTATGATACGAGGAAGATGACCTTCTCGAAATGCATATTTAAACATGTCATGTTGACATTTCTACCTTAACTTATATTATGTTAGGTTCTAGAAGCTGAAAATGTTTCCACATTAAGGGGAAATCTTGCTGATAATGTGGTAATTTTTTTAGATATTGGGTCACTATATTTTAGGAGATATGAGTAGAGGAAGTCGAGCCTTCTGAATGCTCCTAAAATCAGGCCTCAAATAGGTCATGTTGAATTGTTTGTTATAAATTTTCTTTTGGGCAGTCTCAGGAGCTGAAAAAGTTGTCCACATTGACGAGAAATCCCACTAATATTGTGGTAAAAATTTCAGAAATTGGGTCGCTCTAGTTCAAGAGATATGACTAGTGGAAGTGACTCTTAGCTCTTTGGGTCATGCACAGTAACTCTAAACTCTTGTTTACCTTTAGCTCTTTGGGTCATGTATAGTAACTCTCAGCGCTTGTTTACCCTGGTAAGTATGTTAAAATGAGTAAATGTGAGATGGGTTGTTATAATTTTCAAATAGTAAATATATTTTTTTATCATTGCCCATGAGTTACAACTACTACAGACAACTCCTTTTCAACTTTATATCATGGACATATACAATTTTTTTTAAATACATACATATTGTGTTTTTTTAATAATCTTTCTTTACTTTCACAAGATTAGTCCTTCCTTATTGCTAAAAATATTGATATATACCGTACTTTCTTTTTTACTTGTGTGAATGTCAGTGTTTTTGTGGAGAAATATGGGATACAAATTCCACGAATATTAGAGACATTTAACCTACATAGATCCATCTTAACTTCTCACCTACCAAGTCTAAAGGGATCAAAACTCTCTTCACTCTAAAAGAGATTTGCATATCAAGAGATTTGATCCCTCTTGATGTTTGGTAGATCCACAATTAAGATGCATCTAGTCTGGTTTAATTCCCTCCTTTAAATAACCTATATTCCACATAAATATCATAAATTTTATTTTAACTAAATTAAAATATTTACACATGTCTACCTAAAGAGGTTGGATAACTACTCTGGTAAGGACACAAACATCGAATTTTGCCTGGAAGTGTTAAAACGATTTTTTGATTTTTTTTAATAATATGAAGAAGATAATCGGATGTGGAGTGGATGAGGGGAGTCGGATTTGTGGCAATTAGGGAGCCTGTGACAGTTTCTTGTGTTGTGCAGGTTTCAAGGCCAAGCTAAGTTGAGGTTCACATGATAGTTTGAGTGGGAGAGGAGCGGAGAGATGGGTGTTCGTTTGCGATTGACGAGACTAGGACGCAAGAAACGGCCATTCTATCGGATTGTCGTGGCCGACAGCAGGGAACGTCGGGATGGGAACCAGATCGAGACTTTGGGCTACTACGACCCTCTGGCTGGTAAAAACATACCCCTTCCCTTACAAAACACACATAAATCATGATATATTCTCTTACGCTGGTTCACTGTGTTTGAAATGAGATGTTCAAAGCCTTGCTGTTTCTAACCAGGTAAGGATGACGAGAAGCGCCTGAAAATCAATCCTGAAAGAGCTAAGTAAGTCTTTTTGGGTATATTTCCAGTTTAAATGGAATTAAGTGCTTGCTTTTATATAGCTGTCTTGGATTCTTGCTGTGTCATTAGAAATGAATTTAATATTTCGGGTAAGCTACGAAGTTTTGGCAATGTTTACATAATACGGCCACTGTTGCCGGGGGAAGATTTTTTTCTCAGAACAGAACGACAAGTTTTCGGCACCGTCGTCATAGGAACTGGCGCCATTGCCGAGGAAAGAGTCTTCCTTGGGATATAATGACAAATTTACTAGCGACTCCACTGTTCATTTGTTTGGTGGGTTTTATTCTAGCGGACGATGATAACCCAGTGTTTTGCATTATTGAAGATTTGTAGTCTTCTAGAAAGTTATTGGCTTTATTGAAGAATTGTAGCCTTCTAGAAAGTTAGTGGCTTCTCCATTAAGGAATGAAGCCCTATTCTCATTACCATTAATTATCTGCTGTTTGTGGTGAGCAAGTAGTGGCTCTTGAGGGAAATGCATCTCACTTGGCGATTCCACATCCATTCCACATCGCTGGACTGAGCTCATATAAATGCATATCGCTTTAACAGCCAGCTCTTTATTGACACCATCTGTTTAGATTGACTTTCTAAATCGTTTTTGCATATTTTGTTAAATCTCATCCTGAAATCCCTTGCCGCCTCTCTGATTGAACATCTTGGAAGATACCCTTCTTTCGGCTACATTTTTACTTGAATCTAAACTTCGTCAATCTTGCTTAAGATAGGATGTTGTTTTTTCATTTGCCGGCCCAAGCCCTTATGCTCAAAGACCCCTAATGTTGAAAACCGTGATTCATCCCTTGCATTAGTTGTCATCATGGCCAGCAGTCAGCATAGCTATGTCAATCCTTGGTTAGCCTGAAAACATCAACCCCAGAATCTCACCTACAATCCATCCTTCAACGCTTGCCTAATGAATATCTGAAAATTCTTCCAAAGTTCAATGGCAGTGACTCTGGAGGTAGCAATGAACATATGACAGCATTTCAAGATTTCATTGATAGCCTCCTTGTTGAGCATGTAGATATTTTCACGTCTCGTTGTACATTCCTTGGAAGTGGATGCTAGATCCTAGTTTAGGCACTTGACAGTCAACTCCATTTCCATTTGGCAACAATTGTATGATCTTTTCATATGACAGCGGGGGAAGAGAAAAGAACCTGTCTAAAATTGTAACAACATTCAATGGATGATTTCATAATTTTTATCTTGAATTTCAGAGAGCGTAAGGCCTTCTGTTGTTGCTGCCATGTTTTATTCCACTGCTCATTATTCTTATTTCTCAGGGATAGCCATTCTCTAGATTTAGATGCCATGTTTTGATGATGCTTTAGTGTTGAAAAAATATGATGGTTTCCGACAATTGGCTGATTGTTTTTCACTCCCAATCTCTTGAGAAGAGTGAAGTTGGGCAAGTATCCAGTGTTGCATTATATATTTATAGGTTTCTAGTCTACATGAAATATGGCTAGTGTTACCACCATTTAATGAGGATGAAAACACAAAGCATTGAGTTTTCCCTTAAAAATACAAAACCAAGTAAAGGGGTCTGTTGCACCTATTAGAGATACATAACAAAAATGTTTATTTACTAGGCATTAGCTCTTGATGAAATAGGGATTTTCTTGAATTCTGAGTATCACCTGCAGCTTACAGATCTTCTTGGGCCAGCATGCCAGGTAAATGTTGTTGAGCAACCTTACGTGAGAACGAATAGTAGTCATTTGGGTTCCTTTGATTATCAAGTAAAGGCTGCCATAGATATCTTTGTAAAGGAGGTGATTGAGAATTATGATGAAGATTCTAAGTAGCACATGAAATTAGCTTTGGGGATCCCTCTTAGTAGCAAGTTTGGTGAATTTACAAATGAGATGTTTTCTCACTATTTTCAAAGGCACCTGCAGGGAGAAAATGTCAACATTGTTGATAATGAGCTGCCCTCCTCCACTGATGTAAGTAGCTGGCAGCAAGATGATGGAAGCAAAGAAGATGGTAATTTGCAGCTTAGGTAGGTACTTCCACATAGGTCTAAGTGTCTAGGCATGTGGATGTTGTCTAATTGACTCTTAACCTTAGCAATGACTTTAATTATTAAAGTAATTGACATTTTATGCAATGTTGCAAACATCGGCATCGGATAAAATCACCAAGGGTCCGGAAAAAGAGAAAATCGTAAAAAATTGGCCATAAAAAAAAAACAAAAATATTCATTTTTTTCAATTTGTTTAGTATCTAAAGCATCCACAACATAAAGTAAATGCATTGACTCAAATATGAAAAGAAAACTAATATATAAGATGTGTAATATCTCAAGTGCTACATCACACATAATAATGAATCATGTCTTAAATCCTGAGTCATGAGTCATGACCTAGCCTCAAAATATCGACAAAAAATATAATAAATGTATCTCATATCATGAGTCATATACAATGAAATGAACCACTAAGTAAGTTCTAAGTTCTAACTAATGATTTCCTTTGCCCTTTTTAAGAGAAAATGTAATGGCTTTTCCTCTAGATGAAGAAGGCCCTTGGGTTGGCATTGGACTCTGATGTTGTCTAGAAGTAGGAGGTGGTAGACTACGTCCTCTACTGCTGACCATGGTAAGTTGTGTCACCTCCTCCTTCTCTTTCTCTCACTCCCCTATAGCT
Source organism: Pinus taeda (assembly GCA_000404065.3). NCBI lineage: Eukaryota > Viridiplantae > Streptophyta > Pinopsida > Pinales > Pinaceae > Pinus > Pinus taeda. The sequence continues at coordinate 166,352 of APFE031500334.1, forward strand.
GTTACCTCCTCCACTTCCTCCTCTAACCAATTAGGGGCCGATTCCATGACAGGCCTCTCGGTCTCAACCCTCCATGCAACAGTGGTGTCAATCCCATCCAATGAGATGGCCTCCACGTCAGGTGTCTTTTGAAGTTGCCTCACCCACAATTGGAGACTGTAGTAGACGTAGACCATGTCATTAAGGCATAGGGACTCCCAACTTGTATGAGGGTCTTAAATGTGTAAATTAATAATTATAAAAATAATAAATTATAATTTTTAATCAATTAAAAAAATTAATTTGATAATTTTTAACCTGTTGCACTTCTTAGTGTGTATTTTTTCAAATACACTCTAGTTGTGCTTGCATTCAAAGGAGCTACATGATTGGCTGAGCACTTGAATGGCAAGCTTTTGGAGGTTGGGTACTCTGCCACCATAACTTCTCCACAACGAATCTACACGAATCTTGGTGTGTATTTTTTCAAATACACTCCAGTTGTGCTTGCATTCAGATGAGCTACATGATTGGCTGAGCACTTGGATGGTAAGCTTCTGGAGATTGTGTACTTTGCCACCACAACTTCTCCACAACGAATCTACAAGAAATAAGAGAAACATAAGAAAAAAATTGAAAATTGAAAGTTGAAGCAAAGTATCAAGAGACAATGAAATTTGAACCAAACTAAAGCTTACTTGGCATTTTGGTCTTCCTATCTTGGATAGCCATGTCATAGCTAAATGTGCCACCTACCATCTTGTATATCTCTGTTTCTTTAAAAATTTTTGCACGTTCTGCTAGAGATGACGCTATCTTCTGAACACAAGTAAAGAATCCATCCATGACCTCAACATCAAATACAAAATTAGAGGAGTAAGAAAATGCGGGGTTCAGGTAGATCCTTGTAGCATGAATGGGATGGTGGGGTGTATTGTTCCACCGCTTATCAACCACTCTTCATATTAGTTGTTGTTTCTCAAACCCCTCATCCCCCTTATCCTCATAATGGCTATGAATGGATTCTTTGGCCTTATCCATGGCCTCATACAAGTAGCCCATTGTGGGCTTGTGTCCATCACAACGCTGCTTGGGAGCGGGAGTGGAAGCAGGAAGCGGGAGTGCGGAGCAACATTTTCAAAAGATTTGGGGAGCAAATTTTTATATAATATATATTTTTATATATTTTGATGCATATATGTCAACAAAAGCATGTAAAATGATGATTTAGATATAAAAAGCATAAAACATGGATTTAACCATATAACATCAATCATCTAGAAGTTATAATCTTCATCAACCATGTCCACAAGTTAGTAACATACAACGTATCAAGTCTCATGATTCATCAAGCTTAAGGTTTCAAGCTTTCAATATTCAATATATAACATTCATCAACATTGATCACTAAAGTTGTACTTGTAACCATTACCATTACCAAGTAACCAGTTACCAAACTATAACAAAGAATATCTAACATGAAATGAAATGTTTCGACTTTCAACTTTCACAAAGCATCATATTCATAATTAATTTCCAATGACTTATAATTGCCAACTTCAAACTTCAAACTTAAATTGTCATATATTGTTTACAAAAAATATCATAAAAAATATGAAAGAGTCAACAATCATAAAAACTACTAGAAACTAGAAAAGACAAGTAAATCTGTTATCTACTGCTTCCTTTGGCCCTTGCCACGAGAAATGTCTAATTCCCGAGTAACTCGTGGTGGTCTTGTTAAAATGTGCAACTAGGGCCAAATTCCACTTTAGGCAGCTCATTTTAAGAAGATGATTATTGGATTGAATTCTTCTTTTTGAGAGGACCAAAATTGACCTAAAGATCACTAAATTTGGACAAGGAGAAATATGTTTTTGAAGTCAAGCCCACACATGTGCAATTTGTCAAGGTCGACTTGGGGTCAAGTTGGACAAATTGACCCTCCTCCATCTCATATATATAGAAGAGACGTCTAACCTCATTTGGAACATTCACAACGCACCATTCTTCTTTCTCCTCATTTGATTGGGTCGTATAAATCACAGGCAACCTTGTTTCATCTCACACTTGCGAGTTTTTGGAGGACAGTTTGAATGGGCGTTGAATTTTTGTTTTAGCCAGATTTGATCAACATTGACTAAGCCTTGTTTGACCTTATTTGACTGCGATTTTTGTGGGAGAATCTCTATTTGGGTAGGCTGCATATTATGGCACAGGTATTGAGATTTTCTGGGCAGGTTGACTTGTGTCGATTGCAAGGTTGACTTTTGTTTGACCAAGTTTGATTGATCCAAAGTTGACTGTTTTTGCTTTTGTTTGACTGTCAAGAGAGGCTGAGTTCCTCTCTCCTTTGATCGAGCTGTTTGGAAGAGTTTGACCAAACTTTGACTATTGTTAACTCCCTGGTTAGGGCAAAATTTGATTGCTGTTGACTGAGGGCAGAATTGCATATTTGACTGGCCTGTTTTGGACAGTGGTATTGGATCATCAAATTGGCAAATCAATTTTGACTTTGACTTTATATTATTGTACTCTCTCTCTGCTAAACATTTGATACTTATAATAATAAGAATTGATCAAGGATTTTCCCCACCTTGGGTTTTTTCCCTGGCTTGAGTCAAATTCTTCTGTTCTCTTATCTTAACTTGTCTTCTGCAGTTTATTGTTTATGTTCTATCTACAATTACTATCAACGTGAGTTAATGGTCTATGTGATTGCTATTGGAAATTAACTGGAAATTATCATTGGGATAATAAAATGACATTGAAGTAATTGTTGCAAACATAACATACCATTGTTATCTAAAATTATTAGGTCTACTAGGAGTCTACTCCTGCATAGTCGGACGACCATGTCCAAAACCAGAACCAGAAGGTGCATGACCTCCACATGAGGGTGTAGATGGAGGTGGCATAACTAAGGCAAAGATTGTGGAACTCAAGCACACTACTGGATAATGGGCCCGGGGGTGGCATGGCTTCTGGTGTTGCTTCATCATCATCTTTCAAAAGTTCTGTTTCCAATTCTTCTAGATGTAGAGCTCCATCCTCAAAATTATCTTCCTCTGGGTTGCTGTCCATATATATATTTGATGTATCATCACAAGCTCAGTAACAATACTGTGTCAACCAACCTCATGTTCTAGTGCACATAAACCAAGCTTTTTGCTTGGTTTTCATTGAGGCTGTTTCTTCTCACATTATGGATGAAGCTATAGGTGCTCCAACAACTCTCTACAGAAGAAGTATTTACAACCTGTGAAAGCACTTTCTTTGCCAGTTTTGCCAAATGTCCCTAGCCGCCATACGTGTCACCATGTGACAACATCAAATCTATCCCAATCTTCCATTGCATGCAAAGAACCAAACAATCTAGTGCTAGTGAAGTATTTGCCTAATTCAAGATGCAATCTAGCATACTCCTCCCTGTTAGGGACGAACTTGTCTAATACTATCATATACCCATTTTGTGCCTCTAGATCTGTATGGCATTTGGCCCTAACCCCTCCTCTCAGTGCAGGTTTTACCAACCAAGATGGAGAGTAGTATTTTGTCGTAAGGACATATGCCAAGGCATGTAGTGGAACATTAAGCTTACCGTACCGTACACACACAAATTTGTGAATAATATCATACAAGTTGGGATCTTTTTCCAGAACAATATCTTTTATTTGCCCCAACATGTTATCCATCTGCTCATACACCTCCCTAATCACCGGTGCATCTATATCTGCAAAAAAAATCATGTTATAAATGGGCTTGGTGTATTGTAGAACATGCCTCACATGTGCCCAAAACAGACCATCAAGAGTAGTCTCCACCTCTTCAAAACTTTGCCTGTCAACTGCGGTTGGAGCCCTATCCTTTAATACCTGCCAATGTTGAATTGATACCATGCTAACCAATGACTCTCTTACCTGCAAAAGGTGCCTAAAGGTGAGGTAATAGCTAGCAAATCTAGTCTTCGCAATCTTCAACAACTCCAATCTTGAGTGGCTATGGAAAAGCCCATGGGTAGTGCTATGAATCATGATTGGCAATAAATTTTATCATTCTCTTACCTCTCTTGTACAAATCACCAATCCATTTGTATTGAGGTTGTTTGTTCTTAATAATATCATGCATCAAAAGGTTCATTGTGTGAACCAAACATCCAAACCAAAATATGTTGGGGTATTTATCTTCAATGTTTGCTCCTGCTGCCTTACAAGTAGAAGCATTATCAGTGATGACTTGGATGACATTGTATAGGCCAATACTTTAAATTGTTTGAAGTAATGGTTGTGCAATGTTGATGGCGGTCTTGAACTTTTCTAAGTAATCATATGCTTAAAGGAAGACTCCACGACTAGTAGACACACCAAGAACACTTATCAATGGCTTGCCTTTTACATTTGTCTAGCCATCAGATACAATGGATACCCTATAGTCATTCCAAGAATTTGTCATTTTACCCAAAGCATGTGTTATTTTGGCTTTTTCATGATCAATTCCCACGGTTCTAGCCTTGTCATACCCAGGGCTCTTGTATCCTTTGGGGGCATCATTGATGGCGCCAACCATTTCATGGCTATAAGGTGAGCAAAGAACATTGAATGGTATCCCACATGCATAGAGAAACTGGTAAATTTTTGCATCCACATCATTCCTACACCCTTGACAAGGAAATCTGATATGGTTTTACACCTTAAAGGGATGTCTGTGCCTGTGCCTCCATATCCACTGCCATGGGTGGATGCCAATGGAGTTCTTAGTCTATGTGATTGTGGGCTAGTGGTGTCATGTTCAAAGTCACCCTTTGATCTTTTAGATTTGTATTGGGCTTCCTTCTCTTCCCTTATGTATTTGGCTCTTTGTTGTTGTGACACACTTCCACAAATTTTGATTCTTATCTAAGTTGCACGATACGGGGAAACGAGTACGAGTTTCCGAAACAGGAATGGGTATGAAACGTGCCCCCCCCAAATTTTGGAAACGGGGAAACGTAATAATATATATATATATATATGTGTGTGTGTGTGTGTGTGTGTGTGTGTGTATAATATATATATATATATGTGTGTGTGTGTGTGTGTGTGTGTGTGTGTGTGTGTGTGTGTATTATTACATTTAAGAAATATGTGCAATCATAAAGCATACATGAATGATGATACATTCCAATTTAGTTGAAAGAATAACTTCGACGTAAATCACATGTAGATAGACATTTGTCGACGCGTTTCGAACCAACCAGTGTGGTTCATCGTCAAGACAAGTTGAAGAAACAAATCCAGCTTTGCGTGCTTAAATAGTCTAAGCAGAGCCTCCAACGGCTATCTTGATCAACGGCTAATTTTGACTTAGGGACCGCAGTCAAAAAGTCAAATTGATAATTTAATGGGAGCTAGTTATCATACTTTAAATTAAATAAACGAAAAACTTATAGATGTTGTTTACGTTATTAGTTTATTAAAAATTGTAACTAATATGGGAATTAGAAAGACCTAACTTCTATATATATATA